>JABSTQ010002141.1:0-38263 GCA_013358835.2 Ixodes persulcatus | reverse complement strand
CGGATGTTAGGTACAGCCCACTTGGCGGAGCAGACGATGCACGGGGTGAGAGGGGGAGGGCATTTTTTTTATCTCTCAGCACTTCCTAGTGGAACGGTCTATAAGGACGACAACATTAGTAGGTATCGAACCACAACGTACAGTGCCAGACGTCTTTCAAGTATCGTGTACCCAAAGACTTTTCTTCAACCGCAACAGAATCAGGGAGAATCAATGAGGATGCTGCTTTACAACTGTATGTGGAGCATGAAAACTGCAGTGTGGGAAAGCGTGGCTTATTCATTAATATGAAGGACATATTTCTAGCAGCATCCCCTGATGGACTGCTTGAAACAAATGGCCTCGTTGAGGTAAGGCTTCCCCGTTTTAAAAGATTCTTATAGCCTACCGAAACCTCAAAAGAGTATGAGGCGAAAGATAAAAAAGGAGCCTGGTGTGAAAGGTCCGAATCACAGTTTATCATATACAGTTGGCCCACTGTAGAATAAGCCTTTGGTAATCGGGAGACATGGTGTTGAGAGTATTTGTGCATGCAGCACCCCTCACCACATATCGCGAACTAAACCACTTTTTATGCTTCTGTTTTTTTGTTTTCCTTTCAAAGATGGCGGCCAACATGTATTTTGGTTTCCCTGTTCCTCGCGTTCTCGCGTTGCATATTGCTTTAATTTGAAGCGCCCGTCACAGGACACCATTTTCAGGCGATCACATTCAGACAAGAAAGCAGTTTTTCACGTAGGGGACTGTTTATTGGATCTCTGCATGGTATAATTAAATCAAAAAGAGTCACAAACATAGCACATAATACAGCCATAAAACAAAGTTTGCACTGATGCTGGTCAATTTACAAACATGAAACAGGGTCGACGACACTTCTTTTTTTGCGGAGTATTGGCATGTTCTGACAGAAATATTGTGGATGGCAGCTTTTAGGGCAAGTGTGAAACGTGATGATCGAACACACAGCTTAGTGAAACATATTTTGACAGGTTACAAGGAGTGTCAAGAGGCATGTAAAATAGAGCACATCAAATCATATATGTACTGCACAAGCAAACAATACAATAGAAACTCAAAACTGCATGCACACAGCTTTATCAACAGCACTTAAGAAATTCTGCAGACTTGAAAGCATCTGACTGTTCTCCGTGTCATAAGTTCTGCTGCTTAAATAAAGCACAGGCTTTTTAGAGCACTCGGAGTTCTTTTACTGATCAAGGGAATGGCGCACATGACGAGTCGTACAAGGTTTCTTAAATTATAGAATTCTCTCTTTTAGTTTTGTGCAGACTAATACCATGAGCAGAACATGTGAGAGAGTTTGAGCAGCAACATCCCCATGTGTGTTTTTTTTAGCTGATGTGAACACATAATTTTTCC
This sequence comes from Ixodes persulcatus, assembly GCA_013358835.2. Classification (NCBI taxonomy): domain Eukaryota; kingdom Metazoa; phylum Arthropoda; class Arachnida; order Ixodida; family Ixodidae; genus Ixodes; species Ixodes persulcatus. The sequence continues at coordinate 36,883 of JABSTQ010002141.1, read as the reverse complement.
CGAACACCGATTGACAAGGAGACGTAGTGCCGTTTTCAACACAGCAATTCGCAGAGGAATTTTTGTTTTGCTTCTAACACGATCTGAACTAGGGTTCGTACCTACCAGAACGATCGCATATGTTTGCACTAGTTGGGTGCCCTTATTTCAAGGGCAGTACTTCAGAACGCATTAAAATGAACGCGATCAGTAAATTCTAAATCAAAACTTGCGACGCCGGAGTACGCACAGCGATTTCTTCAGTTTTGTTTGGGCTGCATCAGTTGCGAGCCTATCTCTACATGTGCAAAGCAGCGGTTACTTTGTTGTTCATGATTCTGAATAGACAGACAATTCGGTACTAGCTTCATTGATGCAAAGAGGAAAATCAGCACCTCACAAAACTCAATATACACACGTTAATAATTCACCACGATATAAGTCTGTGTAACGGCGAGTTCCTCAGCGATATTTGCCACGGAAACGACGACTTTCAGAGAAGCGAAGTATAATATATAACACAATGCTATTTGCAATAACACAGATTAAAATAGACAACTTACCAGCTTCTCAGCGGGTGCTTTACTATCAGCTTCGAATGCTTCGAAATTAAACGCCAAAAACGCAAGTTTACTCCGCAATCTCCACAGCAGCCTGGCAGCAGCCCGTCGCACGGCGCCTCGACTCCTCTCATTGGTCGTAACCCTGGGTAACTGCGCAACGGTTTTCGGTCAAGTATTCTTTTATTCCTTCCCGAGAAAAATCGAGTCTCTTATATTTCTAAAAATTAGCATTACTGGTGTGATTTCTTTGTTTTATAACGATTACTTTTACAAGGCGTTCTGTAACAATAAATCAGAAACATAAAAAGTTTTTAGTTCGCGATATGTGGTGAGGGGCACTGCCTAACACCCAATTACCGTAAGGGGCCTTGAGTGGGACCACTGTTTGCTTATTCACTGTGGTCCAAATCACCACCATAGCTTCTGCTACCAAATACAAGGGCAGTTACACAATACACAAAGAGAGTTTTGTGATTTCGTTATATTTACACTCAAGGGCATTGATATCCAATGTATTCAGAGGGATGAGACCTTCTGGTCAAACAACATAGAGGCTTTTCTACTCAAGTTTTACGTTAAAGGCCGGACTTCCGCTGAAATTCCTCACGTAGACGAGTTAACCGATCGAATAAACTGCCATTACTCCTGATCTGAGAATCTCTCGATTTTCGTTTGTAGGCCATAGTGTCATGAGATCGAGGGGTGTGGCTCTTCGTCCGTCGAACATTGCTTCGGCGGGTGTTTTTCTCGTAGAAGATGAGATCGTCGCGTGCTGCTGGAACAATAACCTGGCGATTCTTCACTGAACTTCTTCTTCCGTAATCTTCAAGTGGGCTTTCTTCGTTTCACACACCATCTGTTCTGCTTGCCCGCTAGTTGCAGGATGGCGTTGTGCACTAACGTGGTGCCTTATGCCACTTTTATTTTTCTCAAAAACTTGTATATTTTATTTGAAAGAAGATTCGGCTGGTTATCAAAGAAAAGTATTTTCGGTGGGCTAAAAGTAGCGAAAAGAGAGCGAAGAACGTCAATGACGCGTTTGGACGTCGTGGCATACATCGTGCAAACTTCCAATCATTTACAGTACGCATCGACCATGACTCCGCAGATGCGGATACGTTTCGCCACCCACCGGCTCAATAGTGAATCGTTTTTAGTCTGTTCATGATGGCGCTGGACTCGAGGGAGACTTCGAGTCTTTCCGCAAAGTTAGCCTAGCTGCCAACACATTTGTTGAAAGGGGTAAGTGCTCGAAACGTCGACAACGTCGGTAGCGACGTGCTGTGCTTGACAATTGAAGCTTACCATTCGCTGAGACGAAACTTGCTTTTTCGTCCGCAACGAGTCGTCCGATATCAGGTCATCACCGCAACTCCTTCTCCCGACAACACCAGTCTTCATTGTCCGCATGTCCGTAGTTAGCAATCATGTGAACCTATGAATTCCCGAACGCTCATCACTTGCCGTCGCTAAACGCCGCTCAATCATAGCGTCTTCATTGCAAATAAACGTCTACCTATTTATACTGATGCTTTCATCATATTCCTCCTAAGCTGTACTTACAACATAATTTGTGTCGGTACTTTCGAAAATATTGCAACGACGTTTGTTTTCTGGGAACTTTCATATAACAACCTTTACAACATCTTCCCGATCCCATGAAACACAATATTTCTTGACGTAACTTTTCATTATTAATTATAATGGCGAAGTAAGTACCGTAAATCGCGAAGCAGCTTACATGGCGTCCGCTTCATGGTGTCTTGGAAGATTGAGTCTATTGAGCCTGCATTCCTGCAAAATAATTTTTCACTGAGAGAATATTGACACGTCAATCGATTCCTTCTTGGTAAACTTTATTGCGAAAGCCCGTGGCAACCACCGAACCGCATGTCCCTTCTCGCATTCATGAGTTGTCTGGGCCACGCTATTGAGCCAACTGAGCACAGCTGGCAGCGGCGCACGCAAGGCCACTATGGGAGCGTGATGGTGCTCGAGCCATCCCACTGTGAACCAGTATTTCGGCCACCTCAAGGGTGCGTGTCGCCATTTATTGGTTGCACTAAAGCCTTGTTTGAGATGGCTGCCGTGGGACCGCAGCCTTAAGGCGCTCGCTTTGTTCTAGAATGTTATAATGTCTTCTTAAGATATTATTTACAATAGGATGGTTCATGCTATAAGTTAGATATAGATTTGTGCGTTGTGTGTCGCTTTGCGTGGGGCGCGGAATATAAAGGTCTGCTCTGTTCAGTTGCTTGGCTTTTCTGTTTGGATCGTCAATTTTACGGGGTGATACTTTCCAACCGTCACCCCGCCGAAATTTGGACCCGATCGTAGCATTGTATAAACGTTTGCCCATCCGGAACTCTTCCTACGCTTCTTTGGAAACTCCACCCGTCATCCCGCCGTTTTTGAAACTTGAACTCGACCGTAGCATTGTATAAATACCATCCGCGTCCATCTATCGGGACGCCGGCCGAAACTTCGTAGAATAAACCGTCCGTTGTTGCTGTTTTCACCAAGGGTTTTCTTTTCTTCTCAGTTATATTCCCACGCCTTCAGCCCCCGCCACCATGCCCGTTATATATATATATATATATATATATATATATATATATATATATATATATATATATAAATCCGCAATATTTACGTTTCAAGACACAACTTGAAATTCGAGAGATTGCGAAGCATGCTTCCATTGAAAGACATCATACACGTATATAAAGCACGATTCGAAATCAAACTGTCTCGCGGCGACAATATCACGCTAAATCAATTTTTTTAAATATTACGTTGACATACATGGTCAATCCAAGCACTTCAAAATATATATTTCGTAAGTGCAATGTCATAAAGGTTTCACTTAAAGTGAAAACTTCACTTTTAAGTTTTCACTCTTCTAAGCACCTTTTAATTTAAGAACACAATCAAAATTCACGGACACGGTTTTCAATCATATATACTTAGACCGTTGAAGAGCTACTAAAGATCGGTAAAACATTTTTATATAAACAATTCAATGAGACGCATTAGAAAGTTTGATAAATAATACATTTTCCTTTCCAGGAACACCTCCACACCACGGGTGAAGAAAACATCAAAGGCCAGAGAAGGATGAATGAAGCTTGAGGATTTAAGCATATGTAGTTTACTAGGCCTAGCATTGGCTGTGGTATTGAAACAAAACAATTGGCACGTGCAACAGGAGCTACCTCAGGTGCCACATGAGAATCGGATACTGCATCGAACGTTTCAGCAGAATGTAATGCAACGTGGGAAATTTAAGAAAACAAATGTCATTTGCACAAAACGTCCACAAACCAACTGGAGGATTTGTGTTATTGTTTCCACGCAAATTTATGTGTTGTGACAGTACAAGTGTATGTCGCTGTCCTCCGGATACGTTACAAGCTACTTCGAGTTCGGAATAACCGATGAGATGATCTGCTATAAGCTCGTCAAGAAAATGATTTATCCAAAGTTCCACACCCCCAATACTAGCGATGTTGCATAATGAGCTCCTCCATTCGGTTGCAACTCTATTTCGAAGAATTACAATTCGAAATATTTTGTTACCTTCAATTTTTATGAAATAAAAAAGAGATCATTCGCACTCCTCGAATGGTTAAACTGATTTATTTCATTTCTATAATTATCTTGAGAACAACAAGGCTTTTGAGAGTCAGATTGTGTTGCCGGCGAAAGCAGCGTAAAGCTGACGTTATAAAACGCATAAACACATTTTTTTTTAAATCAACAAAGCGGTATATTTATTAAGCTGAGTGGTGTTTGCACACAGCGTTTGGTGGTGCTGCAGACAACTCATGCAATCTAGTAAAAGGGGCTGCCAACTGCGGAAAAACATTGAATGGCCCGCACCTGAGTGACAAAGAGAAGTGGCGTGGTTTTGTCCCTTACTGATGGCCCAAGATCCTTGCTGTAATTGTGTGTTGTCACGTCTCGAGGAGCGATGAACATCTTGTCCGTCTAAAACATTTTAGCTTTGGTTGTTTCACGGGGGGTGACATGTTCGTCCTTGAAGGGGCATGAGCCATTTACACAACCAAACCGTCTGTCAATTTAAGTGCAATGATACTGCTTCAAGCCCCACTTTGACCGTGCGATACTGCCGCTCTGGCATGCCGTAGACCCTAAGCGAAGGTAGACACATATTTCATAAAAATCGAACAAATTTAATTCTGACTCCATTCACTTCCTCTCAGCGTTGCCACCTTTAGATTGTAATTAAATTTTAGGGCTGCGGAAGCTCAGAATAATTGCGGAGTCTATTCAATTTCAGGCTGGCAACTCCTTGACACCGAAAGAAAACGACGGAGAACATTAAAGTGTTACCCGAGAGCGTGGATAAAAACAGTTGTTTTGCGTTGAACCTAGGGAAGTCTACAAAATACAAACACGACAGATACACTATGTGATTGGTAGCCAACTCTACCAAACGCGTGGACGTTTTCAATCTTGCGTTTAATAATAGATTTTATATCAGGAGACGGTAACGATGTTTTACGTTCTTCTCAAATAATTCTAAGGATGGTTTAGGCTGAACGCCATACGCTAACGGAAAAAAAGCAATACTAGAATTATAGGGATTTTGTGATTAATATAACGTGAAAGGCAACACTCCTCTACTGAGCTGAAGTAAGGTTTTTAAAGTCATTCATGGTAATACTTAGTACCTTTCGGAGGAAATTACAACTCAAAAGGTAATTCGCTTACTTCTCTAATGTGTGGTGCATGCTATTGAATTAGTTCTAGCGTGGAATATCTTTTAGTGAAGTTCAGAGTCTTTAGTAGAGAAAAACTGATCATTTGTTTCAGTGCCATTTATGAAATATAAATCATGTGTAGCTTGCAAGCTAATGATAAATATTAATAATAAAACAAGTACAATTTAAAATACCTTTCTTAAAATGAAACATTTCTAGCGCTTTTGAAACAAGTTGCTAATTCAAAAAATGATTTCTTTCGTAGTCTTGTTCAACATCTAACCCTCGTAAAACTAGGACTAAAATAAGACGTTTACGATATATGTTGCGTATAAAGGGCACAGCCATGACGGCACCCGAGGGAGGCATCCGTTAAACGCAAACATGCCTCGTCAATGGAGAAAAGGCGGGAGTGTCTCCGCACTTATTTGAACACGATACACTTTCTCCCACCAGTTACAAGTTTATACCGTGCTGCAATTTTTATCTTCTTTTATTATAATGAACCTCGTAAGAAAACTTTCGATTTCTTTAATTTGTTAAGACACTGGAATTCTCTTTACAGGGTGTCAGGGTACAAGTCATCGTTCTTCCAGCATTGAATAAGTCTGATAAGATTTTCAAATGCGTTCACTTAGAATATTAGATGGGCTCGTGTTTTAACGATATCAAAAATTGAGGTTTATAAAATGTAGGTTTTTATATTCTGTACTGCGTCATGCTAATTGTGTTTATCTCCTACAAAGGTTTTCTTTCTCACGTGAGCTAGACAGCTATAAACTAGCAGAACTAATAAAAAGTTGAGGCTCCAATCCACGCTGTTAAGGTTGTTGGCCAGAGAAGCTGTGCTATCACTTGCAAGGATTGCCCACTGCACTATACCAAATGCCGCCGGTGGTCGCGGCACGCTGCCGCTGGTCGTATTGGCGTTTCCTTTCTCTTTGCCGATCCTCGCATTCACGCTGCTCCTGCTGCGACAACAATGAAATAATTTAGTATACTCCGTTTAACCTTAGTCCAAGCGCAGCGGATGTTTCGAGCCATCGGAGCCAATCCAAGGCCATATGAGTGTCACGTGACCTTAGAGAGGGGGCACAGCGATGCGCGAAAAGCGTAGCACGAGCTACACCCAAAGAACGGGATTGGCTAGGATTGCTCGTAGCGTCCGCTGCGTCCGGACGTAAGGTGAAACAGATCATGTACGGGTTCTTTTTTTATACATGAAAGGAGAGTGACTTAACTCCCCACGTCACACGCTGCCGTCGCCGCGGCATCTTGCGGTACAGTAACATCTACCGAGAAACGTATGCGTTGAGCAGTACGTGCTTCGCATTGTTATCAGGAGCGCCTTATCTTTAATCATGTGTTTCGGATGCTTGCTTTGTGCTTGTTCTTTATTGAAACGAATGCTGTTCTGTATGTTGTATGTTTGGGCATGCACGTTTGGCCTCAATCGCTGAAGGTCTTTTTTTTTTTCGTGAGGACGCCGACACGAAACAATCCGACCAACAAGTAAACTACAGCTTCGCTGTAATAAAATAAATTCAAGATGCGGAACACGATCCTGTCATATCATGTGGGTTATGTTACGTCGTGCGTTTCCTCAAAGACTCTTTAATTTTATTATGTTCAACGGAAAGTCGTAGACAAGCTCACCCAATCCTCCCCTTTGTTCTCTTCAGTATTTTAGAATGCAAACCGAAAGAATTTTTTTTCCATCGTTGGACAACGTCAGTATTTTGTGAAAAGTTGTAGCCTCTTTGCCATCTTTGTGCCCGGGACAGCGCCTTGAAGCTGCTCACGCAAATTTGTTCAGCGTTTAAAAAAAAAAATGCCACATTTTACTAGTAAATTCCCCATGACAAGTTTATAGCGAATTTTCTAACGTTGCCGATCATGTCTGTATATGGCGTGCAGTTCCTCTACTTTTTGCACACCTCGTGCGCTTGCTTATCCTCCGAGTACACTCACGTGCTTTCGTTTCCCCCCGATTTTAACCAGTGACACGGGACGCTTGGCTCTCTAGTAATCGCCCGTTCCCATGGGCGTTCTCTAGGTTGATTGGCGTGACCCTCCTTGCGTTGCAATGCGCCAACGACGTGTTTCGAAACACTTGTTCCCAGTGTACTCTGCTTTACTCTAAGTCTTACAGCAGCCGATGTTACGAGTCAGTGAAGTCAATCAATGCGTCCACCAAAGAGTTCATCGTTATGACGCTCGTTGTCTCTTTCTTTCCCCTCCTAAACTAATCACTCACACATACACAGAGAAAAAAGGACAGGATCGCGGCGCGAACACATGCGTGATTGGTTTCGACAGCGATAGTACACCCACGAAATGCGACGAGCTTCGTGACAATTCCACTTTTTGGCGCAGCTCGATTGCGTACACGGGACCAGAGTCAGGTGCGGTCGGACCAAACGTGAAACGGAAAGAAGCTGTGAAGATAGGTCCACGCATTTAAATGCATCAATTGCATGATATAGCCCGTGACAGGGAAGGAGAAGAAAGACGCATAAACGGTAGGGAAAAACACGTCTCCCTCTTTTCCTTCCCCGCATCGGGTGAAGTTATGTAATCTTATCACCAGCTGACTGGCGCGCTCAACCTTCCTTCGGAGGGTCTGTACAGAGTCAAGGAAGTGACCTCTGATAAGCTGCTGTGCACGGTGTTTACCCGATTCCAGCACAAATCGGACTCTTGGGTGAATGCCAGAAGCGGTACGTGGTCAATGCCAGAAGTGGTACGTGGTCAACTACGAGTCTTGCGACACGTTGTGTACCACATACCGCTTTCCTGTGGCAAGTGCTACATAGGGCAAACTGGGCGGTGCGTCAACGGATATCTATCTGTACACTGCCGGTCCGCTAATTGCGCTCCTAATATTAACAACATTACCATTATAGGGTGACACAGGAACGCGTATGCACGCGAATTAATTGAAGACCTGGTCATTGAAGAAAGTCGTTAAATCTGCGTGAGCACCCCTCGATCACGATCCACGCGAAAGAGAGACAATACTTGCGCTGAGGCACGAACCGCCAAATCCTACCGGTTGCGCCGCGCGGATATGGTGGATGTTTTTTTATCACTAGCTGTAGAAGAAAAAAGTAAAAAAAAAAAGTCTTCAAATGAGGAACACAAAGTATTAAAGCAAGCAAGTTGATAATCAGCGGTACGTATGTTTCGATCCCGATTTGGACGCTTTGAATAAGTCAGTTTCTGAACGTATCGCGCTGGGATTTACTACAGATGTGCCCGAAAGTGATGCCTTCGTCAAATTAGAAAATTATACATAAAAGCTCCGGAGTGAAAAAAAAAATCGTGTTTTGTTTATGAAAAAAACAATTGACAGGTTTTATTTTCCTCTAAATGATCCACAAAATCAATAGTTCTGTGCTATTCTGACGTCCATTACAACTGAAATATTGGCGACGTGGAAAGAAAATACAATTGGCTTACCTATTCTTCACTTCATTTAGCCCAAATGAGCGCCACGGTGAAAACGATACTATGTAAGTGTGCAGTCGACCATAAAAAAAAAACAAAAAAACATTAGCACAAGTGATTGATTCGTTGCTGGTGCAGTGAATCCACCGAAACAGCAAAGTATTTCGAAATAACACGTAGAGCGAAACTGGCGGAGACTTTCCCACCTTTGAACCTCTGGGGTGCTTCAAGAGATATAATTGTGGTTTCTAACAGCTTTTTTTTTTTCAATGCGTTAGCATCTAAACTCTTGTGTGCTGAACTGTATATAATAGACTAGAGAAACCAAGTAAACAACGCTGACTTTCCCACCTTTGAACCTCTGGGGTGCTTCAAGAGATATAATTGTGGTTTCTAACAGCTTTTTTTTTCAATGCGTTAGCATCTAAACTCTTGTGTGCTGAACTGTATATAATAGACTAGAGAAACCAAGTAAACAACGCTGTGAAAAGAAGAAAAGAAGGAAGAGGTGTGAAAGGTCAATGTGGAGGCAAGAGCTAACTTCTTGGAGCCGTAATCCAACCTGGGGAGAATCGGCGGAATACGCAGACGCAAGGCCGGTTTGTAATCGACGAAACATTGGCACCTCAGAGCAGAAGACGGCTGCCACGAGGAAGAAGGAACCTGAGCGCTCTACGACTACCGACTACGCATTGCGGCCGTCGCTGACCACGCCAAACACTAAGTGGTGAAGTGCCTTTCGCTGCCCTCCTCCGCTTGTACGGGAACTATGACTGTGATTTAATTTATCCGCGGGTCTCGTAATCCCGTCACGAGTGACTATTCTTTCTACATATTTTTTTTTATTAGGGCGCAGCTCTTAGGCGCCCGTTTCCGGCTTGAGCGGCGTCGGCGTCGGCGTCGCCGTAACCGCGAGCCCCCCCCTCCCGAGAACCTCGGGAGGGCCTCGGGTTCCTTCGGGAAGACCTCGGGTTCCTTCGGGAGGACCTCGGGAGGACCTCGGGCTCATTCGGGAGGACCACGGGTTCCTTCGGGAGGACCTCGGGAGGACCTCGGGTACCTTTGGGATTACCTCGGGACGACCTCGGGTTCTTTCGGGAGGACCTCGGGTTCCTTCGGGAGGACCTAGGGAGGACATCGGGTTCCTCCGGGAGGACCTCAGGCTCCTCCAGGAGGACCTCGGGAGGACCTCGGGTACCTTCGGGAGGGCCTCGGGAGGACCTCGGGTTCATTCGGGGGGACCTCGGGAGGACCTAGGGTACCTTCGGGAAGGAGGGGGGGGGGGGGTCACGTGACCCCCCAAGGTCACGTGACTCCCCCTCCCCAAGGTCACGTGACCCCCCCTCTGAGGCCACATGACCCCCCCCCCCCTCTGTACCCTTCCCACCTCCTCCTCAAGAGCTGCGCTCTAATTCGGCGTTACAGGGAGTTGTAAACGGCTTTCACTTTTTAGAACGCAGCTCTTAGGCGCCTGTTTCCGGTTTGAGCGGCGTCGGCGTCGCCGTCGGCGTCGGGGTCGGCGTAACCGTAAGGTCACGTGACCCCCTTGACACGTGACTTCTTGAGGACCCGTGACCTCCCAGGTAACGTGACTCCCCTCCCGAGGTCACGTGACCACCCCCGTGCCTTCCTCTCCTCCTCAAGAGCTGCGCTCTAATTCGGCGTTACAGGGAGTTGTAAACGGCTTTCATTTTTTTGGATTAAGTACTTTTTTCATTTTCTCGTCTTTCTAATTTCGTTTGAACTGCATAACTAAAATATATATCAGAATTCCTCTGTCTCGGCTTTCTTTCGAAGCCAAACAGATCTTCCTAAAGAACTTTCCCACATTGGCGTCCGCGACAGGACGAGACGAGGTGAATACTATTGCTACAATAGAGGATGGACACGAAAGAGTTATTTTCGCTGGGGCAGACGATTGGTCTTAGTGGAGACGAGTTGCGAAAATGGGTAGACGCAGAACGGGCACGGGAGCGGGATCAAAAGCTAGCAGAGAGAGAAGCGACGAAAGAGAAGCTAGACGCAGAGCGCCCGCTAGCTGAATGCGAACGCGAATGCCTAGCTCTGGAACAGCAGACTCCTTATCTCAAGCTCCGGCTCGCAGAAGTCGGACAACGAGAGACGGAAGCGTAGATGTCCATAACTTCACGCGAAGAACGTGGCTCAATTTCCGCGAATGTCAGGATCAGTCCACACAAATTCATCCCAGCTTTCGATGAGAAAAGGGATGATTTGGATGCCTACCTACAGAGGTTCGAGCAGGTAGCTGTAGGTCACGAGTGGCTACAAGATAAGTGGGCGACAACTTTCAGTATGTGTTTCAGGGGTGAAGCTTTGTGTATTTTCGGTTGATTTCACCAACAGATTGCATCCACTATGAGCACGCAAAAGGCGCCCTACTTGAGAGATTCGGCTTTACCGTCGAGGGGTGTAAAGAAAAGTTTCGCTCATCGAAACCACAGAATGGATAAACTGGAGCCCAGAACGCATCACATCTCGAGGGGTACTTCGATCCCTGGATCGCGATGACAGAAATGCCCAAGACGTATGAGACTACGAGGGACCTCGTCATATCTGAAAGGTTCTTGAGTAACTTTCGCCCGAAGCTGGCGGTATTTCTAAAAGAGAGAAACTGTACCAGTCTGAGTGATCTAGCGAAGACGTCAAACCACTACCTAGAGGCTCAGTAACTTTCAAACTTAGGTCAGCACGGAACAGAAAATGCTTGGCTTCGGAATTCAAAGAAAAAGCATACGATCGACACTGCGGCAAAAGAGAAACCCCGTTGCATGATATGTAATAGAGTAGGACACATATCAACGGAGTGTAGATCGCGGCCAGGGAGGCAACAGTTTTGTTTGTTTTGCAAGAATGAAGGGCGTGACACAAAAACATGTCCTCGTAAAAATCAAGACAAGTTACAAGTATCGTGCAGTATTGCACCGCAGGATGCTTCAACAGCAAAAGCAGGACGCGGCGCACAAAATAGCACCTCAGAGGTTGACGCGCAGACACAAATGCTAAATGTTGTTCAGAACCACCCAAAGGTTGTCTTCATGGACAGAACCGATATGACCATCTGTTAGGGAAGTTTGGATGGGAAAACTGCTTTAATCCTCAGGGACACAGGAAGCAACACCGTGGTGGTACGATGCCAATTGGTGCCAGATTAAGCCTTTACGTGGACTGACGGAAGGGTATATCTTGTGGACGGATTATGTCAAACCTTGCCTGATGCGATAGTTCACATCACATGTCAATACTTCAGTGGACCGTCTATAACAAAGGTAAAGGACACGCCGCTGTACGATGTCATACTAGGAAATGTTACAGGATGCCGACTACCAGAAAATCCAGATCCAATGTGGCAGAATGAGAAGAATACTCTTCTGAAACAAGCCTTCAATCAAGTGGATATGGTGGAATCTACAAAGACGAATGGAGAAATACCAAGAGTATCATTGGTGGTGTTAAGAATGGAACCTTCGGCGACCTTCTTCCGAGTTTCAACGCTGCGGAAACGAGTACGGAAACGAGTGACGATCTGTTCTGGACTGTTGCCCACCTGTCGAAGCCTGCCCAAAACGAGTCTCAACGCGTCCGTGACGTCAACGGGACGTGTGTGTGTGTGCGTGTGGGTTCGTGCGCTCCGGAAGGGGAGAGAGGCCTGGCCTAACTGCGGAGAACCATGGCTACGACGCACTTCTGGCTACGACGCGGCGGACTTTGCTGCAACGCACTTGGCGGTCGCACCTTCTGCCCTGGCGGAGAGTGAGGGAGAAAACGGACCCTATATAAGGCGGGGCGTGAGGCGGCTCCAGTTGTTCTCTTGGATTTGACGACTGTATCGCTACCATGTAATTAAACCTTTCGTTACGTTACCAATTCTCCCACCTCCACTGGACCCCTGGGTTCTTCACTTCGGGGAATGGTCGTCGTCACGAGCCAGGAAGTCTCCGGACGTGCGGCTTAAACCCCGCCTCGAACAACTGGTTGGCAGCGGTTGGGATCGGACCATGCGACATTGTGCTACATCTGTGGGTGAGCGTTTGGACTTTGCTTTGAGATTCGCCAGGCTTCAGATTATAGGTAATTAATTTTGATCTGCTGGGAATCCTTAGTGTTTGACTCGTGCGCTAGGTTTGTGTACAACCTCGCGACAAGTTTTATAGCAAAGCCAAAGCTAAAGAGCAGCGATCATGAATCTAATGAGGTTACTGAGAACAGATTTATTCTGTTTATGTGAAGAATTGGGTGTGGAGGTGGATCAAAAGATGAAGAAATCTGAGATCAGTAAAGCGATTTCAGAGAGCGCGGAAGCAGAGGAAATTAAAATTGCGGGGGAACTGCTTCAGAACGCTAAGAGTGAAGCTGCAGCAAGAGAGGAACGAGAGCAGGAGCAGACTGCAGCGAAAGAGGAACGAGAACAGGAGCGGGCTGCAGCGACAGAGGACCGAGCGCTGAAAAGGCTAGAGCTCGAAATTGAACAACAGCGATTAAACTTGCAGAACAGTAGAGTTGGGGCTCCGGTACGAGCAAGTGAGACCGAGTCGTATCAAATGAAGAAGCTCATGCAGCCGTTTAAAGTTGGGGAAGACGTGGGCCTATTCTTAGTTAACTTTGAGAGGACATGTGAGAAGTTGAGCTTCGCCCCAGAAACGTGGCCGCAACGGCTTTTGACTCTGTTGCCCTGTGAGGCTGCAGAGGTTGTCGCGCGCCTTAGTGCAGGAGACGCGGACGACTACGACAATGTGAAGTCCAGCCTTTTGAAGCGGTACCGCCTTTCTGCCGAGGCGTTCCGTCAAAGGTTTAGAAACGCATCCAAAAAGAGCAGCGAGGGCTACTCGGAATTCGCGTACGGGCTTAAAAGCAACCTGATAGAATGGTTGAAGAGCGAGGAAGTGTACGAAAGCCGAGACAAGGTAGTCGAGTGTGTGTGCCTCGAACAGTTCTTTCGTGGCATTCCGCAGTCAGTCAAGCTCTGGGTGGAGGACAGGGTGGGAGTCGACTCTGTCGAAAGGGCCGCTGAGCTAGCCGAAGAGTACGCAACGCGTAGAAAGCTGAGCGGAGAGGAAAGCGAATCCGGCCGAAGCGATCAGCGCAAGACCTTCCGACAGGGAAATGACTCGCGAGAAAACGGGCCCGAGAAGCCCGAAGCAGGACAAAAGGTCCCAGACAAGAGCGCAGAACACTTGAACGGAGACGAGGCGCGGAAAAGCCCAACAGGGCAGTTCGAGGCAAGGAAGCCGTTCCTGTGCTACAACTGTCAGGAGCCGGGACACACAGCGGCCAGATGTAAGAAACCGCGGGTTGTGTTCTCGTACGTGAACGGTAGTGACGAGGACCTGAAGCTCCTTCGTCCCTATCTTCACGAGCTCCAGGTAAACGGAAAGCCGTGCAGGGTGCTTCGTGACAGTGCAGCGACGATGGACGTTGTTCATCCGTCGTATGTAACGCCATCCGATTTTACTGGAAAGGTAGTTTGGATCAAGCAGCTGCTTGAAAAGCACAGTGTCTGTCTGCCTATGGTGACAGTGAGGGTAACTGGCCCGTTCGGAGAGCTAGTGACAGAGGCGGCTGTCTCGCAAACAGTCCCGTTCGAATATCCTTATTTGTTTTCTAACCGGTCAGATTTCCTGCTGCGCGAAAGGGGTCAACAACTTGGAGAAGGGCTAGTTCAGTCGTGTACGAGGTCCAAATCGCGTCAGGTCGCCCCTTTGTTGACGAGTGATCCAGAGCCAGAGGCAGCTGACGGGGAGCAAGCACTCCCAGAGTTGGAGGCAGAAAACCGGGATGAGAGGGACCAGGTTGTAGAACAGCCTGACCTCGCAGCGCTAGAAAGCGTACGCCGTCCCAACGAGCCCGCGAAAAAGGCGGAGGAAGACGGGATCATTAAAGGATCTCTCGTAGCTCCGACGTCACGTAATTTGGATCGTCTGTTGCGAGTAGACAGAGTGTCTTTGACAGCCGAGCAGAAGAGCGACCCTAGTGTGTCAGGGTTTCGCTGTACAGCTCAGGAGATTGCTAGGACCATTGTGACGGGGAATGAAAGAGGCGGATTGTTTTATCGGCGCTATAAGGACCGCATTTTCACGTCTAGAAATCACGTGAAAATCGATCACTGTGACTTCAGCGTAAGAAAAAGGAAAGGCAAATTTAACGGCAATGCCTATGGGTTGAGCAGATTTTTCTGACATCACGAAAAATAGTAGGGATGATCTCAGAGGTCTTCGTCATCCACGGGAATGAGGATCTAAGTGAGGGCACTTCGTTGAAACCCCAAAAGGACCTCACAAATTGCGAAGAGTTTTTGTCTTTTGTATTTTGTTCTTAGTGACCTCGTTGGAAAAATTAGTTTTTTTTGGCGACAGGGGGTCTCGATACCCGGAATTGTACCAAATTTCGGTAATCCGTAATCCAGTCTGGCGGGTCTTTGGCGAATTCCGAGCGTTTGACTGCGGTGTGGCGTGGTGTTGTGGGGGACGTTTCCGCTGATGCCTCCGTTGTGAGAGGTTTGGGAGTTTGTTTGGTGCTTGTAGCGTCTTCTCAAGGCCTACTCCAAGCCCACCTCTTCAGGCCAGCGATTGTACCACCGGCCATTCGAGGTTTCCCTGGCCCCGGAGGGGCTGTTAAGAATGGAACCTTCGGCGACCTTCTTCCGAGTTTCAACGCTGCGGAAACGAGTACGGAAACGAGTCACGATCTGTTCTGGACTGTCGCCCACCTGTCGAAGCCTGCCCAAAACGAGTCTCAACGCGTCCGTGACGTCAACGGGACGTGTGTGTGTGTGCGTGTGGGTTCGTGCTCTCCGGAAGGGGAGAGAGGCCTGGCCTAACTGTGGAGAACCATGGCTACGACGCACTTCTGGCTACGACGCGGCGGACTTTGCTGCAACGCACTTGGCGGTCGCACCTGCTGCCCTGGCGGAGAGTGAGGGAGAAAACGGACCCTATATAAGGCGGGGCGTGAGGCGGCTCCAGTTGTTCTCTTGGATTTGACGACTGTATCGCTACCATGTAATTAAACCGTTCGTTACGTTACCAATTCTCCCACCTCCACTGGACCCCTGGGTTCTTCACTTCGGGGAATGGCCGTCGTCACGAGCCAGGAAGTCTCCGGACGTGCGGCTTAAACCCGGCCTCGAACAGTGGGTACAGTGATTTCCAGAGATGACTTGAGTCAACGGCAGAAACTCGACCCTTCTTATGACACACTTATGACACACTTATGAGTTCTACCATTCTAAAGATCTGCTGTTCCGACTATATACCCTTACATCTGGGAATGCGTTCAAGCAAGTGGTTGTACCAAAGAACCTACGTCATTACTAGGGATGCAGCGAACCACGCTAGGTTCGAATCGAAAGGTTTCGATATTTTCGAACCGAACTGATGTTCGAAATCGAAAGGTTTTGATATTTTCGACCGTACGGATGTTCGAATTCGAAAAATTCGCAAGTTTCAAAAATCGTGGATTGCCGAATTCAAAAAGTTTGAAGCTTTCACGGGTTCTTAAAGTTCGGGTTCGATTGTTTCGAATATTGTTTTACTTGAGGTTCGATAAATTTGAAGATTTCGAACTTGCCTAACTTGAAAATTCGAGAGAATCGAATGTTTCGAATTTATTTGGATCTGAAATTCGAAAAATTCGAACCTTTCGAAATATTATAAACATAAAGTTCGATGAATTCGAAGATTTCGAATTTCATTCTACATAGAGTTCGAAAAGTTCGAAAGTTTCGATTTTCTTTCAGGGATAATTTGAAAAAAAAAAGAAACTTCGAAGGTTTCCAATTTCTTTGAAGTCCAAGTGCGCAAAGTTCGAGGTCCGGTTTTAATGTTCCGCCACAGTTTCAGTTTCAAATAACGTTTTCACGACTCAATGGTTTTCACGAAATCAGGTTTAGAAACGTTCGGGTGTGATATTTAGACTGCGCGAAGTTGGTCAGGCAATTAAATGAGACGACGAGTTTCCCGGATGTGTTGGAATATTTTTCAGTGCAGAGTGACGTTTGACCATAGATCAGTAATTGTGACCGCTAGCCCGGGGTGGTCATTAACGTGCATGACGAAGTAGTGATCACATAAACGCACTGTTTTATGATACTCATCCAGTTTGAAACGGCCAGGGGCAGGCAGGGGGTTGAGGCTCAGAAAAACCTTGAAGCGATCTGGGAAACTGCCTCCCTACCCCCTTGCACGCTGGTTGTCATCCGATCGAACGCCGCCCAAGTGACGCTGGCATATAGTAAGTTTAGTTTGTACATGATGCAAAACCCTGAGACTGGGAAAGCAATTTGAAAGAAAAAGTGTAAGAAGAAAGAAAAAATGAGACAGGATAACGCCTCAAACGCAGCTTTGGGAGTGAAATTTGAAAGAAAAAGTGTAAGAAGACAGAAAAAAGGGGGCAGGACAACGTCTCAAACTCAGCTCAGGACAACGTCTCAAACTCGACTCAGCTAAAACGTCAGCTCAGGACAACGTCTAAAACTCAACTCAGCTGAGTACGAGACGTTATCCTGTCCCCTTTTTTCTTTCTTCTTACACTATTTCTTGCGAATTTCATTCCCAGTCTCAGGATGTTGCATCATGATCAACATATATCGGCTCGCCTGCACCTTGACAATTTTTTTTGTTTGTAATTGCTTTGGAGGTTTATTTTCCGGGACGAAAGAAACGCCGAGCAAAAAGCACAGAAGCTGATATAACTTGAGGTCGAGGAGCGTTCTACGATACTAGTGGCGTCGAAAGAGGAAAAACGGGGGGCTCCAGGCTCTCCCCCCCCCCTCCCCCCCCCACCCAGATATTTCGAACTGTTAAAGTAAACAATGCGGGGAAAGAGGGCATGGTCGAGCTTATTTTAATCCGAAATTATTTAGGCATATGTATAGCTACTGTTGCTCTTCACTGCATAAAAGATCGCGAAGATGGTCATTGTTAGAAACTCGTTGTCAGAAGGCACTACTCGTCATGTGCTCGGTGGCTCGGAAGTTCAAAGCTATGTGTTTTCGACCTAAATAACTGTGCCATTGGTAAAAAATAATAAAAAAAATAAACATAACAATAAATGCAAAAATAAAAACTGGAGAGAAAAAAAAAATATCAAGAACCCGCCGGAAGTGTTGTATTCTTACATATTCGGAGGCCCAAAACTATGAAACAAGTGTCTCCTACCAAAATGTGTACAGGCCAAAAGAAACACGTCACAAGAACGTGAAATGAAAAAAAAAATTAAAATTGTTTTTTTTTTTTTTTATGACGTGCTGAACTTGAACAATTTTCGAAATCTTCTCCCATGAGTTAATTTATTCCTCAACGTGAAAAAAACAATAAATACATTATTTTGTATTCTGCAGATGGTAATGATATGTACTGTCCGTGGTGTTAATTTAAATGCGATACTTCAAACAATGTAGACGAAAAAATTACCAAGTTTAGGACATTATTGCCCGTAGATACATGTTTGGATATTTCTTCGAAACTCGTCTTGAATAACAATAATCATATCTTAAAACGACACTTACCTAGGTTATGCATAGATCATTCTCAAAACGTTTAACATCTCTACCAGAAATAGCTTCGGCTATAGCGCGCTTCAAATATGGCGCAAACGACAATTGTCAAAAACCCGTCGTCCTTCCTCGCTCCTTCGGGAATATATTTCTTTAAAACCAAGCATGCCAGATGATTGAAATAAACGGCATTGTTTTTCGCAAGGAATGCGGCACCGCATGTAAAATTGAAAAAAAAAAAATTACGAATGTACCTCACTGCTTGAATCCAAATGAAACCGCCTGCCGGACTTTCGAAGTTCGACGAACTTCGAACTTTTACCCTATAAGTTCGAAGTTCGTCGAACTTTAGATTTTTCAGGAATCGAAAGTTCGACAAGTTTCGAATTCTTTAGATTAATAAGTTCGAAAATTCAAAACTTATCGAATTTCTTAGCGTAGGAAAATGGAAAGTTCGAAAAACTTCGAACTTTTTAGTGCAAGAAGTTCGAAAGTTCGAAAATCATCGAATTTTTTAGTCTATCAAGGTCGAAAGTTCGACAAGCATCGAATTTTGCAGCGTAATAAGTCCGAAATTTCGAAAAGCGTCGAACTTCTTAGTTTAATAAGTTCGAAAATTCGACTTCCGTAGAATTTCTCGATATCGAAAGTTCGAAAATGCAAAATCTTTCGAACCTTTTGAACCGCTTGATTCAATCATCGAACCTTCGGTTCTAAAAAAGTTTGCGGCATCCCTAGTCATTACGTCCTGAGTGTGGCTCACGAAGGGGCAATGACAGGTGACCAAGAGCTAAGAAGACCACAAATCGCGTCTTAGAGGCCTTTTCCTGGCCAGGAGTTTAAGCACAGATCAAGAGATTTGTGAATTCGTGTGATAAATGCCAGAGGGCGACCCCTAACGGAAGGATAGCTAAAGCACCTCTTGGAAAAATTCCCGTTATTGAAAAGCCCTTTCGAACGAGGGGCGGTTGACCTAATTGGTCCCTTCTCGCCATCGCCAGATACAGGAAACCGTTTCATTCTGACAATGGTCGACTGCGCAATAAGGTTCCCGGATGCCGTGGCACTTCCATCGATCGAGTCCGAGACAGGAGCCGAAGGCTTGATCCAGATACTGTTGCGCATCGGAGTGCGATCAGAAATATTAAGTGACTAGGCTCCTTCATTCACATCCTCTTTGATAAAAGATGTATCCTGACTCCTGTCTATTGAACGACTGACTACCGCGCCTTATCATCCCATGTGTAATGGGATGGTAGAGAACTTCAACGGGATTTTGAAGGAAATGCTTCGTAAAAATTGTCAAGAGAGGTCACGATAATGGGATTGTTACCTCGCTCCATTTTGTTCGCTACAGAGAGGTCCCACAGCGTAGTATGGGCTTCTCCCATTCAAGTTTATGTATGGCAGACGCATACGCGGTCCTATGACAATCCTAAAGAAGCTCTGGACCGACGACGAGCTCACCGAAGGTGTCAGCACAGCCTATGGGTATGTCCTAGACTTAAAGGGCGGCTAGAAGACACAATGAAACTTGCGCATGAGAAACTTGTCGAGGCACAAGGAGTGCAGAAGCACTACTTTGAAAAGAAAACCCGAGATCGTTAACTGCGACTGGGTGACAAAGCTTTCAACTTGCTGCCTACAACCAAAAACAAGCTGCTTATGGCTTGGAAAGGACTCTTTCCAGTGATTGTAATCAAGGGAAGTCATGAGTATGTCCTCGACTTAGGACACACTCAGAAGCTCCTTCATATAAACCTGCTCAAACGCTATGAAAAGCGGGAAGATCATGAGCAAACCACCGCTCAGCCATGAGTCTTTTTTGCAATCTAGGAAGAAAAAGATGGCCCACTGTCAATCCCGTCTTACTAGAAAACGCGACGTTTGAAGGAGGCTGTCATCAACCAACACCTTTCTGAAAAGGAGAGGAACCAACTACAGATCCTGGTTCAGGAGTATGACAGTGTGTTCTCAGACCTTCCTGAAAGACGAAAATTCTTGAATGTGAACTTCAACTCACGAGCGAAACTCCAGTACAAACGCCTCAGTATCCCATTCCTCTAGCTATGAGTGAAACGATCGAAACCGAAGTACAGGAGATGCTACGATTAGAAATAATCGAAAAGTCCGAATCTCCATACCGATCACCACTAATTTTGCTACGTAAGCCAGACAGTATTTTTCGGTTGCGTGTCGACTTCCGTCGTCTCAACAACATTTTAGTTGGAGACGCGGAACCCATACCCCGCACTGACGACGTATTTGTTGAAGTGGGAATCAAGGCGTTTTTCTCGAAGTTTGACTTGGTAAAGGGATACTGGCAGATAACTCTGACGAAAAAATCGAAACCCGTAACAGCATTTTCGACAAGTATAGGTTCATACCACTTCCGCTATACGCCTTTTGGACTCAAAACAGCCTCGGCGGTCTTCACGAGACTGATGAGGGAGCTCCTGGAGGAGATACCTCACGCCCAGCATTATATTGGCAATGTACTGGTCGCCACAGGGACTTAAGACGAACACGTAACAACCCTACAACTGTTGTTCAAACGTGTCCGTCAAGTGGGACTAACAATCAAACCTAGTAAGTTTGAAATGGGCATGGAAAAAAATCGCATTCTTTGGTCACGAGATTGGAAAAGTACGAATTAGACCCATGTTTGACACGATAGAGAAAATACCGAAAGCGAAGAAACCGGAAACCAAACAACAGATCCGAACCTTCCTTGGCTTAGGCAATTACTACAGACAATTTGTGCCGGCTTATGCTGAAATTGTACAACCTTTGAATAGAATGACAAGGAAAGGGGAGCC
This sequence comes from Ixodes persulcatus, assembly GCA_013358835.2. Classification (NCBI taxonomy): domain Eukaryota; kingdom Metazoa; phylum Arthropoda; class Arachnida; order Ixodida; family Ixodidae; genus Ixodes; species Ixodes persulcatus. Next base: position 15,834 of record JABSTQ010002141.1, on the reverse strand, counting down.
CAACAAGTTGCGATGGACAAAAGAGAGGGAGGGAGCTTTCGAAGCTCTAAAAGTTGCTGTTTCATCGAGACCTGTTTTGCGAGCCCTGTATGCCACAAAACAGTTCATCTTAAGAACTGATGCATCGGAGACGGGAATAGGTGCGGTCTTTATGCAAGAACACGACGGATTGCTACATCCGATGGCCTACCCCAGCAAACAATTCATGCCACGCGAGCAGGAGTATTCTACCCTAGAACGCGAGTGCTCAGCTCTTATATGGGCTATTCAGAAATTTCACTTCATCCTGTTTGGCAACCAATTCGTGGTACAAACATGATCACCATTCGCTTCAATATTTGAACTCAGCAAGCATGTTGAACAGTCCTGTGCTAAGGTGGAGTCTTTTGTTACAGGAGAATTCTTTCAGAGTTGTTAATATTAAGGGCAGTGAAAACATAGGCGCAGACTTCATGAGCAGGGCTTGAAGTTACTGAACATTAGCAGGTTAATTTACACTGTGTTCGACTTGCACGTTTGTGTTCATTCAATGTACGGCTTTTTTTTTAAAGCTTGAATGGGGGTTGTGTTGTGAACTGTATATATTAGACTAGAGAAACCAAGTAAACAAGGCTGTGAAAAGAAGAAAAGGAGGAAGAGGTGTGGAAAGTCAAGGTGGAGGCAGGAGCTAACGTTCTTGAAGCTGTCATCCAACCTGGGGAGACTCGGCGGAATCCCGAGACCCGAGGGCGGTTCGTAATCGACGAACCCTTGGCACCTCAGAGCAGAAGACGGGTGCCAAAAGGAAGAAGGAACCTGCGTGCTCTACGACCTCCGACAGCGCTTTCCGGCCATCGCTGACCACGCCAAACACTACCTCGTGAAGTGCCTTTTGCTGCCCTACTCCGCTTGTACGTGGACTATGACTGTGATTCGATTTATCCGCGGGTCTTGTAATACCGTCAGGAGTGACTATTCTTTCTACATAATTTTTTATTTGATTAAGTTATTTTTCTTTTTTTTGTTTTTTCTAATTTGGTTGGAACCGCATAACTAAAAAATGTATCAGAAATCATCTGTCCCGCCCTTCATGCAAAAGCAAACAGCTTTTCCTCAAGAATTTCCCGACACCTTGTTTTGAGGAAAGCCCGGAGGTGTCTCTAGTTTGTAAGGGCCATGGAAAGAGAAAAATGGAGGGGAGAGGGTGACGCGCGCGACGCTCCTATTGGTTTGAAACGCTGACGTCAGCAAGATTCGCCCTCTCCCGCACTTCCCGGCGCTGACAAACTGACGGACACCGTCGGGCTTTCGTCAAAACGATCGTTTGCGTTTTCGCCAAAGGAGCGTCGTAAAGCAGGTGCTGAGCCAAAGAGGAGGGGCCACACCGGCGCGGTGGAATCCGGGTGTGCTCAGCGGACGCTCTGCCGTCGCCGGATGTTCTTCGCTATGGGTTCCGTATTAGCGGTGCATGGGCTCTAGTTGTGCGTATGTGTAGTTAAAACGATGGATGCGGTGTCTCCACGAGTCATATGAATGCAGTTCCTTCCACAATTGGTATGGAAGAATGCTCCACGAGTTATGTGGATGGCCGTATCCAAGAGCGTCGACGTACTCTTACACTCAGAGTACGAAAATAGGGGTGAAAAAATTACGGGAAATAATTATTGATGCGTTCTTGGGGAATGTGTTAACAAGTATTGAGAAACGCCACACGCGTCCCCCTTTGGGAAACGCTAACACTGACCCTGTAACGGAGGCCAAAAAGAGGCATCAAAACATAGAGAAAGCCAATAGAGAAAGCCATAACAGAAAAGTGAAAGGTTTAGCGATAGCGTTTCCCAAAGGGAAACGTGTGTGCGATTTCCCTTCCCTAAGAATCCACCAATGGATCTTCCTCTAATATTTTCTGGCTTCCGGCCTTTTCTTGAGGGTGACGGGTCACCCCACGCTTGAGACGATGCTTTTTTGTCGTAATTTTGTGCCGTTATTTGTCATGAGCTGTGCGTCTATGTGCCGACATCCCCGGTGCATCCAAAAGTGGACTATTCCGGCAATCATGGCCCAGCGTGCTTACGCTACCGAAGCGCCCGGTGTCACATTATCGCCAGCCAGTCAATCACTTCCTTCTGACAATTGTTTTTACGGCCGACTGCTCATGCAAAGCGTAGGAAAAACAGTTTAATGTTTATTTTATTTACTTTGGTGAGTCAATATTTTCACAATTCCAGTGAAAGTTTTGACCGCCTTTGGGTACCTTTGTTGTAAATCCTGGCGCGATAGGTCAAAGGTATTGTTCGGTCAAACTTATTATCCAATACAACATGTAGACCTCACTGTCAATGGCTGCAGAAACATCTTCCACGAGAAATCTAAATTTTGTGTGCTCCCCTGCACGAGTTATTTTTTTTTGAAACCAAGATAGCATAAACTGTGTTTTTTTTTCCACTTTTAAAGCAGCAGAGGCTCTCACGGAACATAACGCAAAGAACGCGCCGTGCTGAAGTGCTCCTTGAATTTTGTCCTGTGCGTGAATGCTACGACGTAATTCGCAGTCATTGCTGCGCTTGACAATATTTTTTTATGAATGAATGGGAACTTTTGTTTTGAGGTTGTCACGCTCCACACTTCGCGAGATATACAGTGGCGAGTAAAATGCAAAGGTGCCGTGCATCGGGAGCACTGTGCTCCCACAGAGGAATGAGGTATAGGACGTGACAGTTGCAAGCCTGGTGTGATGTCTGATACTGATACTTGGAAAATCTGGCAAGGAGTTTCGCGTAATTATCCGTTATCGATTACATTAAATTAGGGTGCCAGTTAATACCATATATTTGGCATATGTTAATCATTAGGCTCCCGCCAGGTAAACGAAAGATATTAAGAACGTTCGGTTTTCACGGGACAATCCCTTTAAGAAGCCGATTTATGCGGTCCAGTCCAAATTGAGATTGAATCGTTAAACCGGGGCCGCATTGCTCATACATGATACATAAACAGACTGCATACAAATTCAAACGTGAGTCACCGCAAGATCCGTGCTTTGAATGCCGTATGGCAATGAGTTCAAGGAGGAAACTTGGCACGCGGCATTCGAACCAACGATATTTCGGTAACTCGAGTTTGCCGACTGTCGTTTGTATGATGTATGAGCAGTGTGACTCCGGCCTGAGTGTACAGGTGTAGTTGTCATCCAAGCAGTCCTGACAAGTTGCGTTCAATTTGTAAAAACTATACACGGCCTAAAAGTCGGCGCCTGATTAAGCCTGTATCTATTCTTGTGGAATCTGCAAACAAAGGGCAGAAAGTAACAATGCTTTTTTACTATCACAACTACGGGAGAGATTAGGGTAAAAGAGCTGGAAAATCAGCTTGACGAGGTCCTTCCTGCCCAGCTAAAACAACATTTAAATGTCGTGCTTGCTCTAACGCAACCGGTATAGTAGGTGTACAATTTTGTCTTGCTTTGCGTGCGTGTGGAAATGCGTAGACGAAATAAAATGATGCAATACCTCCAGACATTGTTTAAGCAACTTTACGCTGCCTACGGGGGCACCTGTACGAATAGGATGGAAAGGGTAAAATATACTTCAGCGTTCTGAAACACATTAATTTGCTAGGGGTAACGGGTTGTGTTTCAAATTGGCAAAATTACGAAGAAATCACGGGGGAATCGTTCCTACAGGTCGGGAATTTTGAACGGACTCCGACTCTGAACAATTGGCTTGGAAGCATTTTAGCCATCATTATGTCTGCTCACGTCTCACTTCTCTGGGTAGTTTGGCTTGAACGAAGCATGTGAAAGAGAGAGAGAGAGAGATGGAAGGAGAGGGAGAGAGAGATGAACTATACAATTTTACAACTAGACGGTGGGTTCCTTCTTCTGAGATGCATTTGTTGAAGTACTTTAATCTCGTTGAAACAGGTATTTTTATTGATTCAGCCTGTTTAAAACGTCGACCATTAGCGAGGTAGTTGGGTTCACTAACCGAAAAATGACAATTCGAGACACCTCGCATCCCTTAATTTTAAAACAAAAAAAGTAGCTGTGTAGAACAAGCTTCAAGACACTAACGTTGCTGGCCATTATTAACGTGACTTTTTCTGATAAAATGCAAATGCAGTAAGCACAAAATGAGAATATTGCGTGTTTTTATATGTTAGCTGTTAATATTAAATACATGTTCACGTTGTTCGTTCTAAAGTTTGAAGACTTTTCATTAGTAAACTTTAATGAAGCTATGGCCCATTGATTTTTGTTGCGGTGACGAGTTCAGTGTATCATATTTACATCATTGGAGCCTTTATTGGTATGTGACAGCTTTTGTTGCGCGAACAAATTATAAACCGTTGCGCAGATATCTACACCCATAATATAACATTTACACACTTGGGCAAAATCCCTTATTGCCTAGTAATCGCGAAGCTTTCGACATAGTCAGATTTGTGAATGCAATGTTGATTTCGTTTCCCCGGATCGGCCTCTAGCGCTTTATTAATTAAATTTTAAATTGTAAAATGTTTTCTCGCCTAACTAATTGCAGGGTATCTTTAAACTCCAATGGCAATTTAATGAAATCGTTGATGTAACTGTATCAGGTACTTGTGCGTCAAGATGTTGCTCGCAACCGCTGTCAAGCCAGCGACATATAAATAGGGTTTATCGCGCTTTTATTAAAGGCGAGCGGCTGATTATTTCACTAAACGAATCACAGTCTAAATATAATTACCTCGACAGATTAGCTAATTTAACGTTTAAATACTGAATTTAATAACAAAGGCATAAACATATTGTATTGATCATTCTGGTAAACCCGAAAACCACGAAATGTGTGGCATATGCATTACACGCGCCTTGATGCGATGTGCTTTCAATGATTTACGATGCCCTGCACGGACGACACGCTGATGTACTCGCCAGGTATATCAAGTAATCATAACAAGTTTAAATTTATTCAGGAGTGGAGTGTGTGATGAGCATTCTTTAATTAAAATTGTCCATAGTTCTTACTCCGCGAAAATTGCATCGCCTTGGCGCAGACAGTTTTTGTGTAAACTGCAAGAGATGGACGTGCACCGACTTGGCGTTTTTTCTTTGCATTTGATTTGGTAGCTGGCGACATCTATCGTCGTGTAAACCAGTCGAGACAGCCGAGGCAGATGTTCATGCAGTCAGTGGTGAAACCGGTCCCTCTTTTCTTCGCGCTTGTTGACAACATGGGAGTAAGACTTGGTGTGAGGAATCTTGGCTGTTGACTGTGGTGTGCCTGTATAAAAGGGTATGGTTACAGAAGAAACCTTCAGCTGTGTTGGAGACGTTGTGTGTGTCGTCCTATTTTTCCTGTCCTTCTTTTTTGCTTCTTCCGGTGTCTCAGGTTTAATTAAGTCTGCAATTCACACATTCACAAGCTTGGCTGTACTTTTACTCTTCTCTCAGTTCCTAAACCGCTCAGCATGGATTTGGCGCTGAGGGCGTGCCGCCTAATGCAAATGAGTGAAGTAAAATGTAATCTTCTATGGTAGTGTACCTGGGTTCTTGCTTCTTCCGAGGGCGCGCGTGTAGCGATCCTTGAGTTTCATTGCTCTTGCACTGCGAGGAGCCCCTTGTGGTAACTAAAGTAACCGCAAAGGGAGGAGGCTTACGAACCCGCTAATATATCTATCGGTTACTACGGTAATTCGTGTCGGCACGCGCCCGGTTTGTTATTTGTTAGCGCGTTATGATCTGCCCGGTTACGCTATGGGATTACGTGGGGAACTACACTTGATCAATCAGGAGCCAGCTGCGCCCGCCGACGGCCGCCTGTTCATGCAGACTCCCGACTTGGTTTTGCTGTTTGCGTTTTCTTTCACCTCCTCTCATGGCGCCGACTAAAGGCGTCAGACTGTGCTCCGCGTGGTCCGGGGCTGCATTCCCCCTGATATGCTTAGAAAATGTCAGGTGTTACGATTTGATACGCATATTACGAGTGCATATGATTAATTAAGATTAAGAATGGTTTCTTTTTATATGCTTACGCATGACGCCGTATGGGTCATGTAGGCATGAGGTTGTCTCTATATGTGTGTAACGCTTTCTACCCGAACTAGAAAGTGCACTTTTCGTATGAAATCTACTCCATAGACACATTTTTTTTTATACTATTAACTCACCGGTACAAACCGTTTTTTTTACGCTTTTGTCAGATAAAGGAAACCCGAGCGAAACAAAAAAAAAGATCAGTTCAGATGGAAGCAATCTGAACAGACTTGTAAAAACGCAATAGCTTGCTAGACCAAGACGGTCAGTCGTTAACTTTTAGTTTAAATTTGTTTTCGACTAAATTAGACCCGTTTTATACCCTGAACTTTACGAAGCCTTCACGACCGAAACCTTAGACCTCCAAAACCACAAAAACGAAAACTAAAACGAAAAAAAAGAGAAACGCAAACATTTCGAAACGAAAATGTTAACGGCGCTTTGTGAAGCGTTGACGCCTTCAGGATGGGAAACATCTAAAAAAGATACAGAATGGGTCAATATAAAAAGCACGGGACAGCTTCGAGTCGTTTACGATTTGTCAGTCTGAACGTGAACGAAAACACAGAAAAGCAAGAAAAAAAAAAAAAAGCCGAGCGGTGAGTTTTGCTCTTCTCACGAGAACAAATGACGGCGACGTGACTGTAGAAACGAAGCGGTGGTTTGGGCGTGGAATTGTCGATGCACAGATCTTTCCAAGAGACGAAGGCTGTCGAGAGAAGGCACACCCGACCGGCGCAAGACAGACGTGTCTTTTGCGGAATCGTTACAAATTCGTCGCTGAGGAGAGACGTCATACTGAAGCCGACAATTTTCCCCGGGCGTGTATTATTGGACAGGAACGTTGTGCAAGGCGGGATTTTGTAGTTAAGGGGAAGCTCGTGACATTTATTCACTGTGTTGACTCTTTGTACTATTAGGCCCTAATGAGACGCGTACGGTGGAGCGCTTAGCTTTTTATACAAGCAGGCACACTGGACCCAGACACAACCCAGGGGTCCTTGCACCATCCAGGGGTCTTCTACAAGGTGTTTCCAAGCGTTCTTCGAGAGTAACATGTTTATATCAAAAAACGAATGAACTGATCGTCCAATAAGACTTTGCACAAGGACGTGTTTAGATGATGCATTTATTATACTGAAGCTCCATTAATGTACGTTCTGAAATAAAACGTTAAGCCCCCAAAATTTTTTAGCCTAATTGGTAACATAGTTTGGTTTACGCGGATATCCATCGATGGAGCAAAATAAAGCAAAAGCGTGAAAGAGTATTTGAAACGAACTCTGAGAACAAAGTTCAGTGAACCCGGACGTGTGTTCTACCCTAAGTGTAAAAGTGTAAACCAGGTGGTTTTTACTGTTTTCCTCTCAGTCCCAAGGGAAAAGCCTGACATTTAGGCTGAAATATTTTTTTCCATGAAGGCAACCCTTGTGAACGCTTGGAGTAGTAAATGAACCACCTGAAGATACCTATGTGAAAACGTTTGGTTCCTTTAAACGAATTATATATGAAACATGTAGGTGGCGCGCAACATGCGTCGAAAACTAAGCGCTTCACTGTTCGCGTTTTTGTAGGGCCTGATAGTAATACCTCTAATTATGTAGTATACGTGTTGGTAATTATTAATGTGTTTTTGTGGAAGGCGTACTCTAGACTGACTTGCTATTGCACCCAAGTCGAATGAAACTGCGTTTGCGATTTCACAGACAACCACGTGTCTGTAGACAGATGTCTAACGCGGAGAAACACTACATGGTCTTGTCTCTTTTTTGTGGGATTTTGCATTCTTTCTAGAGTTAACAAATAAGCAGTCGCCACGGTTTAAGGAGATAACAATATGTAGGCGCGTAGACATCATCCGCCATTATATTTTCAGGAGGATTGGCCAAGCTTTTCTGAACAATGGGACACAATTATAACCATGTCGCATTGTTCAGAATATGTGCTCATCTTAGAAGAAGAACACAAATTCTAACGGGCTGCGAGTTTTATTAATTTATCTTAAAGATCGTGCGTTCTTTTAGCTTTATTTTTATAGGGTCTTTGTAGGAAAGAAGCTTCAAGGCGGTCTGAAATTCAGTAATGAAGCTGTGGAGATTTGAAAACATTGTAGGATCAAAGCGTGAAGGCGGCGGTGTATAGTTTTTATCCCCTAGGTTTGTGGGTTCCATCATTTATAGTTTTGCTCGAAACACTCGAAGGTTTTTGCGTTTTAAACCGATTGAATCGCTTGTTCTGGGGAATTCATTGTCTTTTGCGTCTGTCACCTGGAAAGCTACACACAAACAGTACATTAGCGTCTACGGTGCGCGAGGTGACGTGTTGAGTGATTTCTACGCATATCATACCTGCGGGCGCAAGCGGTGTTTTTTGTGTCTAACCGGCACTCAGAAATGTTTCTCTTGAAGATGTTTTAAATATGTATTTGTAGCACTTGTTTTCGAGTCCCGTCTTTTTCCTCGCCAGATATTTATTTTAATATCTATCAGAAAGACGTCAGTACGGTTTTTGTTCTGCTCACCGCATGTATGTACACTCCGAAACTTAGGTGAGAACGACGATTTTGCATTATTATTTATCTACATTTAAAAAATGTTGAAACGAAAACTTGATGCTTTAGAATTAAAAAAATAAAGGTCAAACATGCATGTTTACTCCCATCATAACGGTTCAAACGTCGCGTTTAATGTAGTACACGGTTACGGTTTGGTATCGGGACGTCAACACCTCCTAGATCGCTAAATCAGAGGGCAAACTGGAATCAATTGAGCGGAGACTTAGATAAATATTCCAGGGAGTCGATTTGGAAAGCGACACGTAAAGTATATAAAGCATTAACGCACCTTTCCGTCGTGAGGTCCGAGATGGTATGAACGTGAATGATGATGGGACGCGTCTTACATCTTTCTTTCATAAGATCATGCAACGCTTGATCAAGAAAGTTCCGCATCAGTTGCAGCGTTTCTTTTTGTTGAAGCTCAGTTCTTTCTTAAATGAAACTGATTAATTGGAAACAAAGTACAGCAAGATATATTTCTGTTTCACAGACCAAAAACGTTATCGTCTTTAAGTCGTAATACACTTTATATAAGGACAAGCACTTTAATGTTGTTACATCAACACATATAGAGCTCTTACGTGCACCCTGGAAATGAATTGCTCGTCTTCGTTGCAATACGCAACATTTTTTAGTTTTTTTACGAGGAACGATTTTACAAGCAACACGCATAAGTTGTCGCGTGCACAGAAACCATAAATACACACACAGAAAGAGCACTTTCGAAAACGGGGTAACCTTCTTTAACCAGAATCTTGGGTACCCTAGCCCTCATTCGACAAACAAGTGCCGAATTTAGGCTTCAGCTGCTGTCGAGGATCTTTCTCGTTTCAGAAGTGAGACATCAAGAGGCCAAGCAATGATTCAAATACAGTTTATTTAGTCTTGCTTGAACTGCCCTAACCTTTCTACTTCGTCTTCATTCCACGCTTCGTATTCCTCCTTCTTGGTTCTGTACATCTTCCCGTAGACGAAAAAGCGTGATAAATCTTGAGGAGATATAATTTGAGAACTGTTCTCAAATTGAAGCTTCCGTTGTTTAAGGTTGCACTAATCTCCAGAGATGTGAGTGTCCCATTCCTTGGGGTTGTCGCCGCCTTCGTAGTCGTTCTCATAGACAAGTTGTTTTCTGACCTCTTGCTCTTTGCTCAGCTTGAGTACAGTGTCGCTCTCCATGTGCTTACTCTTTTCGACGCATTATATTCATGATGACGTCCTCCTCCTTTTCTTCCCCGTAGTCCAGGATGTTTACGGACCTTCGGTTGCTTACACAGAACGGTGGGTTCGCCTTGCCTCCGCTGTGTCGGAGAGCGAAACGATATTCTCTTATTAAATGACCTTTCAAAGAAGTCGGCCCCGTAGTCGTTCTTGTAGGTTGATACAAATCCGTATGAAGCCACGACAGCTGGATAGTCCTCTAAATATACTTTGTGAATTCTACCTTTGCGCTTGAGATTTGTTAGGCCTGAGGATAACTTTTCAAGATCTTTTGCAATAAATGAAGCAAGCTTCACGTCGTTTGAGCTTGTTGAGTTGTCCGACAGTGAACCGAATTTCTCCTTGCGCCTGCAGCGTTTCATGGCCTCGCTGAGAACCCTCTCCTTGGCAGGTCATTGCTTGCGGCCGTCGGACCCTCTGTGTCTCGGTGGAAGGGCATCCGCGTTGCCTTTGTGAAGAATGTTTCCAAAAACATTCTCCCTATCCAGGGGCGGATTTAGAGGGGGGGTCCGGATGTCCTGACCGCCCTCTTGATTTCTGCATGTGTAAAATTTAGGGCGTGAAACGAGGGAGAAGGGGAGGGGGTTCCTAAACAAATGGTACGCTGACCAACACCTGACCCCCCCCCTCAGCAAATTCCTGCATCCGCCCCTGTCCCTATCCCATTTCACCGGGGTGCTGACTGCCAGCGCTTCGGAATTTTCCCTTGAATCGTACCAGTAGGGGTCGCTGTAACTTAAGTCTTCTTTGAAATCGTCGAATGTATCGGGCGCCTCTGAGGCGTTTTTGTGCGTCCTGTCCGGACACGAGTCCCTCTACTCGTCCCGCAAGATGTCATAAGGACAGGGTTTTAACTCGCATTTCGGCGTCTCTTTCGGAGTATGTGCCGCGAGACACATTGGCAACGCACTGTTCGTAGTCGTTGATAAGTTTGCATTTCGCACGGTTTCACAGAGTCTTGGACAGTAACTAGTTACTACTAACGCGTTACAGGTAAGTGTTAACTTTTTTTCAGCAACTTTTAATTGTAACTCGTTACTGCTTAGTAAAACAACTTGTAACTGTAACAAGGTTACTATTCTTCGATAGCAACTGTAAAGAGTAACGATGTTAGAGTTACTTCTCAGATATGTGAAAAAATATTGCGCACACGACAAGCAAAACGTTGCGCAACTCTTGAGAATCTTGATACAGGTAGAGCACAGCAAAAACTGCTGCAGAAACCGTCTTAAGCACGAGGAAAAAAGAGAAAAAGAAGACAAAACTAACTTTTAGGTGACCCTGGCATGCCAAGCTGCTTGCGCCAACAGGGAGTATTGGGATGTTTGTGCCTGCATCCCGACGTTTATTGTACATCGTCCACTGCGCACGCAGATGTAACAAAGCGCGACATCTCTAAAGTGTTTCTCTTTTCTTCGACCGGCGGAGGGAGCGAGTTCTTTTTGTAAAGGCAGTTTTTGGTGATTGTCGGCTCGAAGACCTGAACGCCCGCAGGCTTACGCACTACCGATTTTCCAAACTTCGTCTTCTTGCCGCCATGCATGCGTTTGCTTCCAGTCTAATTTGCATCGTCCAACTCCCAGATGCGCTCCTGTGGATAAGCCCATATGCTCTCTCTTCCTTTTTTTTTTGCATCCCAATTTTTTTTTTCCATCACTTACACGTTTTTTCATTGCTCTGCTAGCCGGGTCCCACCACTTGAGAAAGAGCATTCGCCCGAAACGCATTTGTTGTCCTGCTTGTTTGTATGTTTCCTGAAATTGAAAGACCGCCCTTATTCGGGACCAGGGCACTTGGCATCAGTTGATCTATAGATATTTACGTCAGGGGATTTGCAGGTGGTCTCTTGGAGTTTCGGTGGTGAGATGAAGGAGCGCATGCGTGTTGACCTGGATACGAAGTGGCGGAAAACAAAATCTCAACAGCCGTTTGGAATTCTACACGCAGTGGTCATTTCTACCTCGATCAGTGATTTACTTGCTCAGCAGCCACGTTCAGCGTGTTTGATGGAATAATGTTGCCGCAACATTGCTCTCCAAGTTTTCAAGATAAGCTTCAAAATTGGGAGAACAATACACCGACGAGTGGATTAGAGTGCCATAAGAAGACATCTACAAATCTGATTGCAAAGTATGACTCATATTATTATTGCCTTCACATGTACACAATTTGTATTGCTTCTGTCCATTTCGTCTCAACAAAAAAAATCGAAGTTATAATTGACCGATTGAAAACTCGCACTATGATTGGATACACTCGAGATCTTGACGTGTGCTCATGTATTCGTTTATGACTTATGGCGGTTGCGCTTATTTTAAATAATTTTTTTCTATGGATAACCATCAGGTATCGAATAGCGTAAAATATTAAAATACTGAAGTCGCCTGTAATTTTGACAAAGAAGAAACTATGAATGCTCTATCATATACTGGATTTACTGCAATACTGTCTGACATAATAATATTGTTCAGGAAGCTATTCATGGTAAAACTTAAAATGGAAGAGCCAAACAAATCAATATTGATTATTGGACAAATCTTATTTTCTCAAAAAATTAAGTTCACTACCGGGAACAACAGAATGTCTTATAAACAAATCTATGCTGATTTGAAGGCGTATTGAGGAGGGCCCCTTTTGAATATTCGCTCATCTTTTTCCGTCATGTAACGAAGAAGTATCGGCTTTAGCGAAGTGTCCGTAACAGTAACAAGTTACGTTTTCAATTTTGTAACTGTAACTGTAGTAGTGTTAATATTGTTTCTTTGAAGAACTGTAACTGCAATATTGTTACATTTTAGCACTAACGTGCCCATGAGTGCTTGTACCTCACGGCAGAGATCAATTATGTCAAAGAGATTGCTTAAGTTCAGTCCGGCCACCATCAGGAGGATTTTAATGCCAATATTTTCTTTTGGATGGAGATTCCTTGATGCGTCCATCCCGATGTAGTTGTCATGGCCTCTAAGTTGTTAATTTTCTTAAATGTAAGGATCTCTCCTGTGACAAGATTGATATTTGATCTGACCCGATGAGTGGACTTTACCCAAGCGAACCTCGTATGAAAGGAAACACCATTTTACGAGCCAGACTTTTATTTTGATGACGCAAAAAGCGCACAAAGGTTTCATATGCGAACAAGGCAGCTATGTTCTGTAAATTGCCGGTATGGTAAATGCTTCGATTGAGCACTCAGTGTCGTCGCACTGACTCCCACTCCGAACCTTTATGAAATGTATCGGGATTTCGCACGTCATGAGCGCAGGGAAAATCATGCCTTTTTTTTTGTGTGTGTTCAGATAAGATCGAACACGCGAGTCCGGTTCGCATTTTTGTTTTAGATGCGGAGCATCTCTTGCTCGGGTCTATGTCCCGCGGCTGTCGGCGTCGTAGTCCGCACTCACACTACGCATGCGCAACTCTCCTCCTCTAGTCTCCTCTCCTTCAAGTGTGAGCGGTAGCGCGCTGCGCGCGTTCCCCATCACGTGACCGGGGCGGGGTCTGAGGCAAAACCGTGTTTCCCCGGAGGAGGGAAAGGAGGAAAGTTTTCGGCGCGCGGGTCGCAGCGCCAGGCCAGGCCTTTCTAGTGGGGTGAGCTTTCCCCGCAACTCCACGGCTGTCGTCTGCTAGCATTTCCCGACCGCTCGCGTCCGTTGCAGCCTAGATCTCGCCGGCCAGCCCGGTCTCGACGAGGAAACCTGCAAGCGCTGTTAGGGCATTTTGCGCCGCCTTACCGTGCGGTCTGATTAGACTTTCAAAGTTACTCGTGCTACATCAGTTCACCGCTGTTGACTCCACTTCACTCCGTTCTTCCGATGAAGTGTGATGGAAGCAACAGTCCCGTCAGTTAGTGGGTTGGCGCAAGCAAGCGTCAGCACCACCCCGATGCTCCGCATCACCCCATGGTTCCCCTCGGGAAGATGGTGTAATTTTTCTTCATATTTTTATATGTTACTCCCCAATATGTGGAGGGAACGAAATCACAAATGTTTTCTCAAAAAAACAAATATCTCTAAAGAAAAAAAAAACATGTCTGCCCCAAGACGGCAACGCCGTTTTCGGACTTTGTCTGTTCTGTCAAGTTTGACTGCATGTAATAGGCAAACTAAAAATACCAAAAAACTGAATATTTTTCAGGAAGCAGTGGATTATAGTTACTACATTCTTGAACGTTTACAGTATTCTCAAAATTATATGTCGCGCGTGCCAAATTCGCAAATGTGGCTGCTTTAACGTTTAGACCCCATTTTTGTGACTCGTTATATCGTTATGTGTTAAGGATATTAAACTAAAACTTTTTTCATATGTCCTTCCTAAACGTGTCTCTTATCGAAAAATAAATTGCTGCTCTATTGTATAATTCAAAAGATATACAGCGCTTCAAACATATTCAAAATTGAAAAGTTCCGCAACTTCAACGTGCAATTAAAAAAAAAAAAAAACATCCTCGATCTTTTTAAAATTTGGAGGAATCAGTCTCCTCTACACCTTCATAAAAGTCCGTTAAAAACATGTCGCATCATTTTATTTCTGTCAAAAGTAGAGCGCTTTGAAATGTACCTCCCCACGTGGACATGTTCGCCCAATGTCACGGCCGCAGTGTGGCCGCCTTCCATTTTTTTGTTTAGAACTTCTCATAATACCCTGTTTGCACAAGTTCGAATTATACTTCTGGACCGCTCTAAATGCATGTATAAAGTGCACGTAGCTCAGGACAGCAGTTCGAAGCATCGAAGATGCGAACTAAGATGAGCCCGCCCTTCGTGCTTAATTGTTGCATATGCCACTGCACGGTCGCGCGAACTGAAACACAAGCACCCGCACGAGACACTAGTGTCGATAGAACGAAAGAACATATACGTATAACCTGCCGCGTATTACGTGTGTGTTCGCCGTGTATAGCGAACACAACCTATTGAGCCCAAACAACGGCGGATGCAACCGGAGACGCCGGGTCGCGCGACCGCACGTGCGCGGGAGCTTAAACGTAAATACCTAGAACGAAACGCTATACCATACCAGGGTTCGCGAAGTAAACGCAAGAGCTGAACATAACACCTCGGTGGGATTGAGGATCAGCACTTTTACTACATCTTTAGGTAACTGTTTTAATAAATCGCTGACACCTTGGCTTGTCCACTCGTTCCGGTTGTCTCTTGGTGCGTCGTCTGTCATTGTTGTAAAATAAATAAAAATACATTGACACTCAACATGTTCAAGCAGCGGTTATGAAATAGTGATCGTCGTTGCGCTTTCCGCGGTCCGGAAAACAGTTAGTTCCGACTTCGCCATACGTGCCACTTCTGAATTCCACGGACGGCTCGCACGTTGCTCCACTCTTCCTTCTTCCGGTTCCGGAACTCTACAAGTTCAGTTTCATCCAAGTAGATCAGCTTGACCCCTTTGAGATGCTGAGACAGTATTCTTGACATGTCTTGTCCATTTTAGATTGCCATGCTTGCCGGCTGTCGCAGGTTGTGTAGAGTAGCCTGATGCTTCACAAGCCCTCCAACGCCATCGCATGCATTTTTGCCGTGCCCAGTGGCGGAAAATAGCCATTTGGCTGCAGGGTACTCTAATTTTCTAAACTCGTGTAGCTGATATTTGTTCTTGAAGTGGCTCGCTGCTCCATCGCTTACAAAAGTCACTTGCGAGTGCACGGGAGCGTTGTCATCAAGCCAGTCTGTTATCTTTCCGATTGCGCAGCAGGCGTGGGCGGAGTCGTGGCACACATCGTCGCTGATGACAGCGAAGCTACGCGTGGATTTTCTTGTTGTAGCAACGCATGTAAAAATCGAAACTTGCTTCTTATGCCTGTGGTAGGCTTGGACCTCATCGGGAAGAACAACCGTCCAATTCTCCGCAAAATCAAAATGCAGCACGAGGCATCCCTTTTCTTCGCACCGCTTTTCTGTGTATATGGCCTTTCCTTGAATTGACCTGATCTGATTATGAGGAATCCAGCTTCCTACCAGTGTCTGAAGTTCGTTCATAAATGTCATTGCATCCAATGATTTTTTTATTAGATTGCCGGACTCCTAGGCTGCTACCAAAATCTCTGCTTCTT
>JABSTQ010002140.1:0-29363 GCA_013358835.2 Ixodes persulcatus | reverse complement strand
CCTGGGCAGGTTCGCGACATCCCTAGTTTTGACTGCGCCGGAGTGGCAGAGTTGTTGTCATTGCGATGCATGTTCTCTTGCACCTAGCTTCTTTTTTTTTAATGTTCCAAACAGTTATAGTAGATAACACACTAAAGATTTATTTTATATTTATATTTCACTCTCGAGGTTTATTTTAATGTACCGATTAATAAAACGCGCAATTAATCACATATTGCGATAAAAGTGCCACACAGCAAGGGCTTTGGCTGAAAAATAAACCGAAACTGATCCTGCCTTGCTGCCATCGGAAAGATAGAAACGGAGCAGACCGATAACACACGCATTATACGCCTCTCTCAGTGAATAAGCATAGTCATAGGGGAATGCGTGCCAGGCAGAATATTCGTTACTTGCTCGAATATTCGCAGTTTGTGCGAATATTCGCCATTTTTTCCGAATATTCGGCTTTGGCCGAATATTCGGGTACTTCCGAATATGTAATTTTCGAATCGAATACGTTTCGAATAAGGAAAATATTCGATTCGTATTCGAAATTTCGAATATTCGCACACCCCTACTTATTTGGTTTGAAACCAAACAGAAGAGAATTAAGATCTGTATCCTCTATTGTGGAAAGAAAAGGGGTCGTCATTGTTTTCGGCTCACACCACGGTATGTAGCAAAGAAGTTGTTGAAAGCCTCTGCTAAGGATGATGACAGTGAGAACAAAGTTTCTTCGATAAAATGATCAATAGAATCAATGCGTCAGTGCATCAGAATTGATTAATTAATGACTATGTTTTAGTTTGACTATGCTTAGCCTCTTCACATTTTGATCTGAAATATTGTCTTTTAGCGCAGCAAATTTTCGCTTTGACTTTGTTTCTAACTTGCCTAAATTCATTTCTTAGGTTTATCTTATTGGGAGAATTTCGACACCGATTCCTCAGGATGTCCTTTTTCGTTAACTTTTTCCAGGATACGAAAGGTGAGCCATTTGTGCTGTGGTCTGCGCTTTTTCAAAATAACGGTACGTTTGGCAGCTTCAGAAAAATAGTTGAAGGCCTGCACAAACCATGAATATATTCAGGGTGTCACAAAAGAAAATTTACGGGGCTTTTATTTCCGCAAAAATAAACTAGGCGTCGCCGAACGCTCATTCTCCGCCCAAAGGTAGCGCTAGAGGTCACAACCAGATGCCAAAGTTTCAGCCCGATCCGATGACTTAATCAAAAGTTATATAAGTGATTTTCTGAAAATTTCAATGGGAAAATGGCGGCCGACGGAGGTTTCGAATACATGGGGCTCTTTGGCACCAGAAACCGAAAACGGGCAAAAATGAGCTCCATTTTTCCATTGAAATTTTCAGAAAATCACTTATAACTTTTGATTAAGTTATCGGATCGGGCTGAAACTTTGGCATCTGGTTGTGACCTCTTGAGCTACCTTCGGGCGGAGAATGAGTGTTCGGCGATGCCTAGTTTATTTTTGCGGTAAAAAAAAAAAAAAAAAAAAAAAAACCTGTAAGTTTTTTTTCGTGACACCCTAGTTTATAGTCGTTGAAGCCATACCAGTCATATGAGGCAATTGATTTGTCGATCGATACAGTATCAATGATTTTGACCTGTTTAGAAATTTTAGGTTTAGAGTTGCGCGTTACCCGACAGCCAACAAAGTAGTGATCTGCTAGTTTTTCATGAATCACAGCGCCATGCCCCCTGGAATTCGGCGCTCGTATACAAATATAGTAAACGTGAAAAGACTAGTTTAGTGCCTAGGAGTTGTTCTCTAGTTGGGGCAGCAATGGCGCATTCGAAACCAGAGGTGGACAAAATGTTTAAATAGTCACATACGACAGTGTTCTTTGTGTTTAGTATATCTATATTAAAATCACCCACTACACAAAGGTGTTGCATATATGATAACGCAGAGAGAGTCAGTTCTAGCTCACCCAGGAACAGCCTATCGTTTTTTGAGGGAGGCCTATAGAAACACAATAGAGAGAGGGAAAGAGTGGAATAATCTAGTTTGAGGGTCAAGGATTCAGCGTGAGGAAATACTAAATTGAGGGGAGAAAGTTGCCACATTTGTTTCACGTAAGCTACAATGCCACCTCCACTGCGCGTTTATCTTACAAAAAAAAAAAGTTATTGTAGTTTTTGAGGATGTATTGGCTAAGCATAGATTCAGGAATGTTAGCTTCAGCAAAAAATAAATGCATCGAAGTGAAACATCAAATCCAGAACAATTAATAGAAAATAATCCCAATACTTGCGGAGGCTCCGCATATTAACATGTAAACAGATAAAATTTGCTCCCTTTGGTTTTTCTAAGAATCTATTAAAGGCCGTTAGGTTACACACAGTTGAAAAGCTGGCGTCCATGGTCTTAACGATCTTTGCAATGTCCTCCACGAAATTAATCCGTAAGACAGGTGAACTTTTAGCTTTCCTTGCAGAGATCGGTGCGGTTTTTGTCCAAATGTTCTCGTACTGCTTCTCTTTTCCCTCGCTTCTTGCAATCCAGAAGAGCTCATGGTTGGCGCGGGTGAGGTTGTCGTTGAAAAACAGCTTAGGAAGAGCATCGGCAAGGTTGAGGTCTTTCAGTCGTCCACGACAACCCATCCATGCATTGCTCCTTTGGATCCGACCGAAGCCAATCTTACCAGGAGCAAAGGGACACCGTCAGGTTTGTCTTTCTTGTTGGGAAGACGTTGGATGGAAAGAACGTCGGATGTTTTGAGCTGGGAGAGGCCGAAAGAACCCTGCCAAGGTTTTCCTTTGGAGTGAATGGCACTGCATGAATCTCCATATTAGGGAAGCGATGCTGTTGATCTTGATCATTAAGTTCGGCTTGAAGCAGCTAGGCGGAGGGTGTTAGCCCGCTCGCTTACCTTGGCCTGTAGCGCTCCGACATTCTCTCCCATTCCTTTGGTGACGGTCGCTTCTTTTTGAGCTTCGACTTCTGCTATTACGGGGTCGTATTGCGCATTGAGAAAGGTAAGAGACTCTTCCACGTCTTGGACGGTAGTCCGCAGCCATTCCACCGTGGGTTTCAACGCTAAGAGTGCGTCGACTTTTGCAAAAAGTGTCAAAAGCGTGTCTACTCTTTCTTTTTTTTAAGTACAACAGCCCGCCTATAGCTTTTCGTTGACAGAAGCGAGTTGTACCGGGAAACGGTAGGGGTCCTCTTGGGAGGCAGCTTCCCTATTTCCCGAATCTGTACGGCTGTCTTTGCTACGGCAGATCTTGCGGCGCCGTTTCTCCCGCTTAGATGCTCTCATCGTCGGGAAGGTAGCCTCTGCATATGCCGGCACAATGTCCCAAATGTAAGGCGTTGCGACGATCCACGAATATCGTAAATCTACCATCTGCCGACACGCACATACACCACAGATATACGAGGCGGGGACATGCTGAGGAGCAACGAAGTTAGTTTACAGATGACAACGAGAAGAAAGAGGACACAGTGGGAAATGAGAAAGTACGGTCTCATCGGAAACGATCTTGTATAGAGAAAGTATACCCACCACCGTGCATAAAAGCGGGAGGGTAACGATATAGTGACGACTGATATAGATCATGCACGAGGATGAGATGTCGGGGTTCACGGGCAGAACCCCGCGCTATCGGCCCAGCGCTCCTATAGTGTGGTAATTAATGGCGGCGTTCGAGGCCATGTCGCAGATTTTTCGTAGGTGTTGTACCGACCAGGAAACAGGGATCTCATCCTGTGCTGCCGAGCGAACGTCGTCGACGACCTCAGAGAAGGCCGCTGGATCGAGTTTTTGGGCAAACATTACAGAGCGATGGAGACCATCGTCTGTGCCCCCGACGTGCGCAAACGCTTCATTACACGCGATTCTCGTCTCTGCGCATGCGCAACGGTTATACCTGTATAC
Source organism: Ixodes persulcatus (assembly GCA_013358835.2). NCBI lineage: Eukaryota > Metazoa > Arthropoda > Arachnida > Ixodida > Ixodidae > Ixodes > Ixodes persulcatus. The sequence continues at coordinate 25,480 of JABSTQ010002140.1, read as the reverse complement.
TGTGGGGAAAACGCAGACTCGTATGTAAACAGCGCGAAGAGCGAAGAGGCTGCAGACGGCGAGGCATCGGCTGTTATATATACGGCCGAGTGCCGTCATCCCCTTTCGCAACTTGGTCTCTTTCACGCTGGAGCGTAAGTGGGCGTGCAATGGTAGCTGGACGACGCTAAAAAGGACGGCGACAAGAAAACGCGTAAAAGGAAAGTCGTTAGAGCTTTTAATTCTTCAGCGTCAAATTCGTCGCGACGCGCGACCCCATCGACGTGGGCGTTTTTGGCTCGGAACCGCGGGACAGTGAGGAGCCGCGCGAATGAAAGGAAACTTTTTGTTTCCTTTCATTCCGCTCGCTTCACTTCACTTTGTCACTTCGGTTGCGCGACAGGTTATTGACCTTTTAAGCTCCACAGCGTTCCTGTCCCCCAACGAAGGCTTTGCGTGAGTTTGCCGTTGCCCGTTTCGCTGGTCGGTCATTTCGGTGAGGCAATTCGGAAGGTCAGTATACGGCGGTTGATATGCGGCACACGGGAAAAGGGCAGTTCGTTTCTTGGGGCTTCGCTATCAGAAAGGCTAATAAGAACTTTTAAAATATCGTGTGCGAAGAATGGGGAGTTTTTGTAGATGGTTATCGCCGTCCCGCAACGCTCTCCGCAACCCGCTATACGATACCCAAAACTCTACAGTCAAGACCATCGGCGCGCAGGCGCAGTAGCGGCTTTTATTTATCTCTGGTGTGCGCTAAAATCGCGTATGTTGTCTCTAAAACGTCTTTGCAATTAAAATAATTGGTAAAAACAATTGTGGTTAGTGGTTGGACAGCGGGTGTTTACGAGCTCCCAGGGTATGGCGACATCTTTACGCGCTGTATAGATGAGACATTTAGCCAGTGTGGAGCACCACTGCTCGGATCCTCAGCCTGCGTCACGCAGTAACACGACCTAACGCCGCTACGGTGGTCGTCCACGTCGAAACGGCCAAGGCTGGGGATTGATGAAGGTACAGTTGGTTGACCTTGATTGAAAACAAGCAGCTCGAAGACAACGGACAAAGGGGAGCAACAGCGCTGTGGGGTTCGTCTCACCTTCATGTCTGTCTTTTGATCTGTTTGTTTTTAATCGGGTGGAGCGTGGGCGGTTAGTGGACAACGCAGACGGTGACCTTGGAGATGTGGTACGCGCCCCTCACCGTCATAATTAGGGTTTCGTTTTTTTCGCTATTTCATTTTTTTTACAAATTCGCAACTTATTTATTGGGTTTATTACCCCCCTCCCCCCCCCCTCCCTGATCGGTGTTTTTCGGTGCCTAATTTTTATGCCGGAGAGAAATCGGTGTTTATCGGTCTTGTGTTGTAAAGCGACTGTATAATTACCGGAGAAAATATTATAATTTATAAGTTGTACGTTATAATATTTTCCGTAGTGATGCTGGTAAAGAGAAGGGAACGGGGTAAGGCATCTGGTTTCGATAGAAAGGAACAAACACAAGGACAATTCAGTGCAACTGTGTTCCGGGTCGTCGAGAAAAAGAAAAAGGAGTACGGGAGAAACAAGTTTTTCGTAAAGCTAACGTTTTTTTTTTGTTTTTTTTTTTCAGGACAGTTGAAATTTGCGTTTTTTCGGTTATCACCGATTCAGAGAAAACCGACTCGGGGGTTAATTTTCGGCATTTATCGGTATATACCGAAAACACGGAAGCGTATACAGTCCTAATCCACGTGTCGAGACGTTTCCGCTGTTTGCAGTCGGGGCACGGTGTCCTCCCATCGAAGAGGGTGGAAGGACGAATTTCGGAACATTAATTATCGTCAGGGCCGTGATGAGTTCGGTCTTTCGAGGTTGGTGTATTGGTTGGTGTGTCAGCAACGTTCGGCGATCAAAAGCGTCGGCGTGCTCGCAGTTCGCGATTGACCAAACCTAACTGTGACGTCCTTATCTGAATTAATTTTTCTTTCATCGACGGAAATTGGCGCAATGTCAGAGCGTCAACTGCAGGCTGGAGAATAAAAATCGAGATGAGAGAAATCGCGATTTAAATCAGACCGGTTTTAATCGAATCCTTTCCGCCACAATAATACAATTTTTTATTTTTTTTTTATTTACGATAACGATAACAATCCCTGGAGAAGGGGAACAACAGACAAACACAAATCTCCAAACACAGCTTTGTAGCGCGACTGAAAAAAAAAAAAAAAAAAAAAGCCACTTGGTCCTGGTATCGAACCAGGGACATCTCCATTTCCAGTGGAGCGCTCTACCATGCAGCTGGGCTAACCAGGAGTTAGACGTCAGTCGAGCAAACGGGATTTAACGGCTGCCACCAGTCTAATACCAACAAGGGTCAACGGCCTGCATTTTTAGGTTATGATGCAGTTGGAATAAATGCAAAGTCGAGCTCGCTTGCACCTTTGCATTAATTGCAATTCCATAATTTTTTATTCACCGTTTTTTTTATGATGTGATGTTTTTTATGTGCATTTGGTTTCGATATAAATCGAAGGATCATCGATCAAGAAAGCTTTATATCGGGCAGAACACGAGGTGGCGGTCGTTCCGACTAGAGCAACTGTAGATGCTCCGTTTGCGGAGCAGCGTACCGCAATGGGGCTCCCAGGGCAACCATGTTGGATCCAAGGCCGCACTGCGGGAAGCGACCGTCGCTTCTGCGGAAGACCCGGAGGCACGGACGTCGTGGCTGCGAGGCGGCGTGCTGCGGCGTGAGGAACATGGCCGTCGTACCGCCATCTGTCTCCCGTTTTTCTCTATGCCCTCGGTAGAAGGTAGTAGTCGACGAAAACGTCGCCACTTCGCAAGCCGTAGCAGCTTGTTGCTGTCTTGTCCGAGGTGTCCGGATGTGCCCGGTCCCGTATCACTCCGCGAGTGCCGCAGACGCGAGCAACGCGATCGTCCTCCGTGTCGTCGTCCTCTTCCATGTATTGGCAGTGTGACAGCGGATTTTAACCTAAGCGGTAAACTTTGGTGCGCCTAACCTCTTAAAAAAATTGAAAAAAAAAAAAAGCGCCGACGTCAGAGTTTGCGTTAACAGTACCGTTCGAGCGAGGGTGGCCAGTCAAGAAACGTCCGTTTTATAGCAGCCCGACGACGCAGAACACAGCGCTGGGCCGGAAACAAAATAGGTCCGTCTCGCGCTGATGCGACCCGAAGCCAAACTTGGTTGCGTATGTGGCAGAACCCGATTGACCGCGTAGTTGCTATGCCTCACGAACTGTGTGACGACATGTTTTTTTTTTTGTTTCTTATTTTTTTGTATTTGTCCAGTTTCATTATGCGGCGCTGGGAGCGTGTGCCGTCGTAAATATTGTTGCGTTGTAGCTCGGAAACCGATTGACCACGCCGTCCTTTCTCGCGCAAATAGCGTGACCTCACGTTTTTCTTTTTCTTTTTTTTTTAGGCGTCACTTGCTTGTCTTTCGTACACGCGGTTTCTGACGGACGAACGCGACGTCTAACTTTCCCCACACCTTAAAGGGATTGTCCGGTCAATTTTTGTCTTCAAGAAAACAATTAAATATTGTTTTAGCTGTGTTTAGGAACACCCTCCGCGCAATATCCGAATTTTTCAAACTCCTCCACGCGAAAAATTGGATTTGAAAATCTTCCAAAAACGCGTCCTCAAAAAAAAAAAAAAAAAAAAAAAAAAAACCCGGCATTTTGTTGGCAACGTTGGCAACCGCGGAAGCTCTGACGTAACATCAGGTAAAGAGCCGCGTTGGGGTGCCTCTCGACTGCTGTACTGTAACTTTTCGTTTTTTTTTATTCTTTTACCCTTGTTGCTCTGTCAGACTAGATCTTCGTGGATTTAAGGGGACTCTTGTTGTGCGGTTGGTTGAAACAACCCTCGGACTGCAGACAAACGATGTCCTGTCGCCGTGTGAAATAGAGTCGAGCTGTCCGCGTGCGAATGTGGCCGCGACCTGTCAGGTTCCAGATTGGTTTCACTTTCGCAGCATAAATATATTTTGAAAATACAACTGTCCCTGTAGCACACATTTTTCATGATCTTGCGAGACATTTAAATAGTCTAAACGTCTCAATTCACAATGATATTCGTACGCAAAATGGTTTCGGTTGAGCCGCATAGAGATATTTCTGTGTGTGTAACTGCTGCTACGCTCAATTCATCAGAATCCTGCCTTCAAATGTCTACGTTCACGTTAGAGCATCTTTTTTGATTCCTCTGTCTCCCACAGCAATGACTCTAATCGATGTGATTGATCTCGTGGACTCCAACTTTGTCCTCAACACTAATTTATATGGCGTGCAAGTACGCCTGCTAGTAAGCAAGCGGCGAAGGAAATATTTTTCGCGCATCTCGTGCGTTTACTAACCCGCCAATGCGCTCGAAGGATCATGGCCCCTGCCTGGCTGACATGGTTTTCTGCAATTTATATAGTCCATTGATTGATGTGCCCCTTCTTTATAATTCTTACTTTTCTGAAAGCGTGCTGATGTTCCTATAACAACCTAATTATCCCACGTTTCAGACGTCTTGGGAACCATCCAGCAGGGAGCCCCATATTTGTCAAGTTTCAACACTTTTGTTTTTGATACAACTCATTAGGGCTAGAACATTGCTTATTTGGGCTAAAAACTTTTATGATCACCATCCTGTCTAACTTTATAACTTAAGATTGAAGTCCTCCAACCCCATAAATATGTACGGACAAAGTGTATTTCAGAACTGGCTCGTGGAACGAGTAAGCAACCAGCTAGTTTCAAAGATAACTATTTGGTCATGTTCCAAAGGACAGTAAGGGGAGTGCTCTCCGGAGGCCTGGAGAGCACTTCCCATTCTAACATTTTGAAGGTTTCAGTTCCTAAGAAAAAGTAAAAAGTGTTAATCGGTAAACATTCCCCAAAACCTACAAGCCAAGAACTCACCCTCCTCAATCCAGAGTCGATCAGCGACATCACCTTGTAAACCGTGCAGTGGGTTGGTGGTGCGACGGTGGACATAACACAAGTGCCGCGGGAATAACGTGAACTTTGCAAAAATGAGGTTTCCCTGGAGGTTACCGGTTCCCAAACTTTGTTTAGGAAAGAAAGAATAATAGAAGGCGGGTACGCGCACGTCCGCGCAGGCCAAATGTCCTACGGCATAGTCACAGAATTTCCCCTGAAAACTTGCCGCAGCGTTGAGACTGTAAATGCCGGTTCAGACACTTGCGTTTGACTGCGTTTGACTGCGTTGTGGCTACGAAAAACCAGGACATCCCTGCTGCTTATATCGCGTGCCAAGATGATTCCTTTAATTGATTTCTACGCTTCATACGAAACACAGATCTGTCGGTGACTCGCTTTCGGTTCTCGACGCAACGCAGTCAAACGCACTCAAACGCAAGTGTCTGAACCGGCCTTAAAACATATATAATGGCTTGGAATTACGGATTATCTTTACTATTCATGGCAATGCTCGGTTACAGATACCGTCAGAAACATAGACAGCCTCGGCAATCCTCTTCGCGAAGATGTGGTTGTAGGTCTGTGTTCCGAGATTTCGAGGACGCGAAGGAAAAAACGTCCGACTCCGTGTGTGTACAAAACGGTTCTGGTTTTATTACGTGTCTGAAGACGACCGCGCCGACCGCGCACGGAGGGAAGAAACCTGACCCTCGAACTCGGTCGGCGCGCCGCGATGTTTACTCGAACGCGCGCCGGAGAACCAGATGGTGCGCGCTACGGTGCCTCGACGTCAGCGATGAAATATATGGCGGAAGCCGCCACAGAGGTCCCCCCCCAGTTTCCTGGCTTGAGAGTTGTATAGCCGGGAGACGATGCGAGAGAAAAAAAGAAAGAAAGAAAGTCAAAGCTGCGGAAGGGCCCATGTCACTGTCCGGACTTTGCGCTGGAGGAGTGGGCCGGGTCCGGTATGCGAGGGGGAGGAGGTGACTGAAGATGCAGCTGGGGGCAAATCGAGATAGGCGGGTTTGATGCGGTCGATTGTGATGACTTCCTGCTTGCCTTTGACATCTAAAGTCATTGTCTTCGCTGCGCGTGCCGATACCTTAAAAGGGCCATCGTACGCAGGTGTTAGCGTCCTCTTGACCAAATCGCGGCGCACGAAAGCATGCGTACATGTCTCAAGGTCCTGGGACATGAACACTTTGCGGGAGGCAGGATTTCTTGGGGGCGTTGGCTGCAGTTGATGGAACGCTTCTCGCAAGCGGTTCATGTAGGCACACGGTGATGGCAAGGCTTTCTCGTTCAGGGGGGTGAAAAACTCTCCTGGCAGCCGTGGTGCTGTGCCGTACACGAGTTCCGCCGATGTGCATTGCAAATCTGGTTTGAAGGCACATCTGATGCCGAGAAGTACGAGTGGTAGGTGTTGGAGCCAATGTGTGCGGTCGTCCTGCGCTGTGAGTGCGGCTTTCAGCTGCCGGTGAAGACGTTCCACCATTCCGTTAGCCGAAGGGTGGTAGGCTGTTGTGTGAATGTGCCGTGCACCAAGGAGCTGAGTTAATGCCGTAAACAGCGCACTCTCGAACTGTCGTCCGCGATCTGTCGTGATGGTAGACGGGCATCCGTATCGGGAAATCCAGTGCATGACGAAGTTTTCCGCAACGGTTTCAGCTGTGATGTTGGAGATCGGTATGGCCTCAGGCCACCGTGTGTACCTATCCACGCAGGTGAGGATATAGGTAAATCCCTGGCACGGTGGCAGGGGTCCAACCAGGTCCAAATGAATATGGTCGAAGCGAGCCTCGGGGAGTGGGAAACGCACCAAAGGAGTGATGTTGTGTCTCGTAACCTTGGAACGCTGGCAGTGTAGACAGCCTCTGCTCCAGCGGCGCACGTCAGCATTGATACTTGGCCATACGTAACGAGTTGTGACCAGTCGCTGCGTGTTGCGAATCCCGGGATGGTGGGGGTTGTGCAAGGCATCGAAGACCGCCTTCCGAAACGAAAGAGGTACGAAGGGCCTTGCGTTGCCAGTTGACACATCGCAGGTGATCGTCGATGAGCCCAGGGGCAAGGGAATGTCATTGAGCTGCAGCGACGATTCTTTCTGACGCTCGGCTAGAAGGTCAGGGTCCTCACGCTGTGCTTCGGCCATTGCTTGAAAATCCACTGTCACGGGTAGGGGTGAAAGTGCCGCCACCCGCGAAAGGGCGTCGGAAGCGGAATTGTCAGATCCTTGCACGTGTCGGATGTCAACTGTGAATTCGGAGATAAATCCCAGATGTCGTATCTCGCGGGCAGAGTAGTTGGTATGGTTCCCAATGAACGCGAATGTTAGAGGCTTATGATCAGTCAGGACGTGAAATGTGTTGCCTTCCAAGATATGACGGAAGTGTTTCACGCTGAGGAAAATGGCCAACAACTCGCGTCCAAAGGTGCTGTACCTTGTCTCTGCCGGCTTCATCCTCTGGGAGAAGAACGCTAGAGGGTGCCAATCACCTCCGATGTATTGTTGCAGCACAGCTCCGACAGCGACGCTCGAGGCGTCTGTCATCAAACGAAGGGGGGCCCCAGCTCGTGGGTGAACGAGGACGGTGGCGTCAACCAGGGCTTTCTTCGCGAGGGAGAAAGCAGACGCCGCTGCGTCCGACCATTCGACCGGCGAGTTAGGGCCTTTCTTCGTGCGGAGCAGATCAGTAAGAGGTTGCAGAATACGGGCACAGTCGGGTATGAAGCGTCGGTGAAAGTTTAGAAGGCCGAGAAATTCGCGTAACTTGCGCAGTGATGTAGGTTGGGGAAAGTCGCGTACCGCTTGCACCTTGTCCTCCAGTGGCGTGATGCCGTCTGGCGTGATGTGATGGCCAAGAAAATCGATGGTTGGGACACCGAATACGCACTTCCCTGGGTTGACAACGAGGCCGAAGGATCGGAGGCGATCGAAGAGGAGCCGCAGATGTTCTTCGTGTTCTTCTGTGGATGAGCTGGCGACGAGCAAGTCGTCGAGATAGGCAAACACGAAGTCCAGGCCTCGGGTCACCTCGTTGATGAACCGTTGGAATGTTTGTGCGGCGTTTCGCAGCCCAAACGGCATGCGCACGTATTCGAAGAGCCCGAAAGGTGTGGTGATGGCTGTCTTGGCGACATCCGAGGGTTCGACTGGTATCTGGTGATACGCTTTAACCAAGTCTATTCTGGTGAATACGGACTTGCCTGCGAGGTTCGTGGTGAAGTCCTGGATATGCGGAAGTGGATACCGGTCCGGGACGGTGTGGGCGTTCAGCGCGCGGTAATCACCACATGGCCGCCAATCACCAGCTATTGCTTTGGGGACCAGGTGCAGAGGCGATGACCAGTTGCTTGCCGATGGCCGGACGATGCCCAGTTGCAGCATGTGATCAAACTCGCGGCGGGCAACGTTGAGTCGCTCACTCGTGAGACGACGCGGTCGTGCGAACGTGGGAGGGCCAGTAGTCACGATGTGGTGGGTGACTGAGTGCCGCACCGGTTGATCCAGGCTATTGGTCCTTGTGAGTTCGGGAAATTCGGCCAGCAGGTCCTCAAACGTTGAACTCGGGGGCGCAGGACGTACCTCCGAGATCACGTAGGAAGACGCGATGCCGTTGACGGAGAGACGAGTCGTTGCGTCAACGAGGCGGCGGGAATGCACGTTCACGGCGAGGTTGAAGTGGCTCAAAAAGTCTGCGCCGAGGATAGCCATGCGAATGTCCGCCACAATGTAGACCCACCGAAATGTCCGGCGCAGGCCTAGGTCAATGGTCAATGAGCGTTGACCATATGTTGGGATGGACGAACTGTTGACTGCGCGAAGTGGCGTTGTCTGGGAAAGGCGACGTTTCTCGGCCGGTGTCACTGGCAAAACGCTGACTTCCGCTCCGGTGTCCACGAGAAACCGGTGGCCAGCGATGCGATCCACGACGTAAAACAAGCGGCTTTGTCGTGAACCGGGAGCACCCGCCGCTGCTAGTGCCCGGTGGTCGGGTTTCCCTGCCACGAACATGGCTGGGAGCATTTTCGCGCTGCTGCCCTGAAGGTACGATGGTACCAGCAACGTTCGCTGTCCGGCGATACAGCCGCAGGGGAAGCACGACGGGAGCTTGATCGCCGACGGGAAGACGACGGACGGGAGGCTGGCAGTTGCAGGTCTTGGATGGCCTTTTCCAAGCGGCTGAGGCGAGCCGCTATATCCTGGGAAGGTGAGGCTGCTGCGGGATCCGATGTTCGTGATTGAAAGCTGGTCGCGGCGACAACCGGGGGTGTGGAGTATTCTGCAACACGATCCGCCAGATCAGCCAGGCGCTCCAAGGGCATGTCCTCAGCCGCTGCGAGCACGACGACCATGTTGTTGGGCAAGCGCTGCAGGAATAGCTCACGGAGGAGCGATGTGTCGGCATCCGAAGTGGCGTCGCCCAGAAGTTGTCGCATCCGGCGCAGTAGCTGGGAGGGACGCTGGTCACCAAGCTCCTCCATGTTGAGGAGGTGCTGGAGGCGGCTGCGCTCCGACGCGGTCTTCCGGGCGAGGATAGCGGCCTTGAGGTTGTCATACTGGTTGGATGTCGGCGCCGCCGCGAGGATGTCCTCTAGTTCGTCGGCGACTTCAGCTGGCAGCGAGGAGACGACGTGAAGATATTTAGTGGCTTGCGAGGTGATGCGATGCAGCTGAAATTGCGCCTCAACCTGCGCAAACCAGACCTTGGCGTTCTTCGTCCAAAATGGAGGCAGCTTGAGTCGAACTGCCGCCAAAGATTCCGTCGGAATAGTCTCCCCAGCAGCAGACTGTTCGCTTTCGGACATGGTTGGAAAATTGCCGGGAACCGTGAAGGAGTCGCTCGTCCGGGGTCACCAATTTGTAGGTCTGTGTTCCGAGATTTCGAGGACGCGAAGGAAAAAACGTCCGACTCCGTGTGTGTACAAAACGGTTCTGGTTTTATTACGTGTCTGAAGACGACCGCGCCGACCGCGCACGGAGGGAAGAAACCTGACCCTCGAACTCGGTCGGCGCGCCGCGATGTTTACTCGAACGCGCGCCGGAGAACCAGATGGTGCGCGCTACGGTGCCTCGACGTCAGCGATGAAATATATGGCGGAAGCCGCCACATGGTAACTCTTTGCAAAGAATAATATGTCAATCCGAAGAACGCACGGATACTCGCTCCAAGATCACGGCCGTTTAGGAATGATATCACAATAAAAGTCGCGTTTTTTATTGTTGGTGTTGTTGTTGCTATGACAAGAAACGCAATTGAACTGAGAAGCAACCTAAAAAAATAGAGTTTCAAAAGAAACAAAATGCAAAACGCTCATCGAAAAACATATTCCAACCCCCCGCGCACACGAAGTGCCTGCATAGCCGGCGATCCCATGCCTGATGTTACGTCGCGCGTAACGGCAGGGTGTCAGCCATTGACACTGGCGAAATCCAGGGTTCAATTTCGCACACACGCTCGTGACTATTAGCCCCGTGCGCGACCGAAAGCGTCGCTGTGGTCGGCCTTCCACGATTGGCCGAACGCTGACTATGACGTCGGAAAGGGGATTTATCATCGACGGAAATAAGAGGAATGAAAGAACTTTAATTTTGACGGTGTTGGCAGTGTTCATTTGAGAGCGCAATGATTTCAAGCTTCCACCATGCTAATAACAACACCATCGAACTTGTTGTTTGCAAGGTAATGACGTCACAAGGGGGAACCACAGGAGGGCGCCACCAAAACATCTCGCCGCTATCAAAATAAATATGACGTTTGTCCACATGAAGGCTCCCAAGACCTAACGAGCGCAAAACCTTGAGTACTTTCGGTTTAGACCGGACGATCCGGTTACCGGTTGTCCGCAAGCTCGCGCTGCTAATACGTCATAAAACAGACAGTCGGCAGACACTGCAGTCTGACCGCGCATTTAGGCGCAAAGAAGAAAAAAAAAATTACATTTGAAAGGGATTAGATCCGGGCGGAAGAAGATGCCATATATCCGGCCGTCGGACGGTCGGAAAAGCTTCTCCTCCTCAAATAAGGAGGCCGCTGTAGTGCTGGATTTGTGACGTCACCTACCGAAGGCTGACGCACTCGTTCGTGTCTAACCTGTGCCCCGCGCTGGTCTACGGTACGTGACGTGAGAAATCCAGCGGAACTGCACGCGGCCTACATTGCTCTCGAGGTACTCCGGCGGGAAGCTTGACGTCGCTCACGAGGACACCAATAAAATTTATCGGTAAACTTTTGAAAGAAAGAAAACAGAGAGAGAGAGAGAGAGAGAGAGAGAGAGAGAGAGAGAGAGAGAAAGAGCTACAGAACTACAGACAGGGAGTTTTCGTAGACCGCGTTTCCCCCTCCGCTAAGCCCTCCGCAACGAAGATGCCACTACTGCGCCTGCGCGCCGATGGCCTTGGCTGTAGAGTTCCGGGTACCGTAGTGGGCTGCGGAGAGCGTTGCGGGATAATGGAGCAGATCTGGGCTATCTGGTCTTGGGCTACAGAGGGCCGCAACAGCTGGTTGGGGGGGGGGGGGGGGGGGGGGACGCTTCGGCAGGGCGGTTGCTTTCGAATGCCCTCAGTAAGCGCTTGCTGCCTTCCGCCGTGCTATAGGCAGCGCGCGCTCGAGGTGCACCAGACGTCGAGGGCGGGACAAGTCCTCTCTACAGTTCTAACTCACAGTCAGCGACTTTAGTGTTGCTTCGTGGAGTTTTGTACACAGAACCTCTGCATCCTTCTTCGAGATCGTCTCAGCAGTCTCGGCAAGTTCCCCCCTGCACAGAACATCGATGATGTCGCCGATCAGTCCCACTGTTCCCGCACTGTTCCCGCTGCATGATTTTTTTTTCGAGGACATCAGTGACGACGATCACCAATTGGGCCAGCAGTCCCCACAAATTCGCAACTTTCACGACCTATAGGGGGCGCAGTGGTGCCTATCAAAATGGCTGTCATCTGGATGATCGTCGTAGAACAGCGATACGAGGCTGGGTCTGCTACGCGTAAGTAATTCTAGTTTTACTATATACGAGCAGTATCAGAGCCTTACGTTATTTTTTCACGCCAGAAAGGTGTAGGCAAGCCCATTTATTATGAGGCCAATCATCCAGGAGCTAGGGTGCGCGATTCTCACAACGCGGTACCACCATCGCTGAAAGTTGCGAATTCCCTCTGCATCGTTGGTCGAGAGCCTCGGTGGCGTTCACCAAATCAGATCACTTGTCCCGCAAATACTTGTTCGAGGGCATCGGTGATGTTCACCGTCTGGGTCGCTCTCCGAATATTCCCCCTCGCGTAACCTTTGTTCGATGGCGGCGGCATTATTGATGTTCACTGATTAGCTTACCAGAACAATAATGCAGCGTGTCCCCCCCCCCCCCCCCCCCCCCAAAAAAAAAATAAATAAAAAATACTGTGTTTGTTTTACTGCTAAAAATAAACGACGTATCGCGGAATGCTCACCTGGCGCCCAAAAATGTAGCGCTAGCGGTCCGGAGGGCAAAGTTTTAGAACTGTGAAAAAATTGTAAGGGTGCAGGCGAGCTGGTGGAAGTTAACCATAGTTTTGTTTAACCCGAGACTGGGGTATTTCGGAAAAGGGACGAGAAGAAAAGAGGCCACAAGGAGGCGACGTCTCTAAAAGGTCTCTAAAAGAACTTCTCGTTATGTTATTCAAAACTTATCAGTGATCGTTCTGTGTCCATCTCGCTCCATTCCCGGGAATTGACGGCATTCATCGCCAGGTATTCGCAGGCTTTCAGGGCCACCCTTTTCCCATTGCACATATTGCAGAGAATCGCTAGCTGATACAACTTCCGATTAAGATAACGATTAGTTCTGAAACTTTGGCATCTGATTCGGAACGCTTGCGGTGCATTTGGCCGGAGCGTTCTGCAACAAATCGTTTAATTAAAAAAAAAAAAAAGATTTTTTTTTTTTTTTTGAGGGGGGGGGGGATTACATTGTGTATGTACGTTTGTCTTTTTCATCATATTTGTTCGAGGACACGAATGATGTTCACTGATGAGGCCAGCCGTCCCGCAGTAATCCACTCTGCGTGGTCTCTGTCCAAGGACACCAGTAATGATCTCCGACCAAGTTGCCCCTTTGATTAGCTCAAGCGGACTGCTGCAGTCCTGCTGCAGTCTCTCGATCGACGACGCAGGGCACGTCTCTGTGGCGTCGTTGCGCGTCTGTCGCGTCCGGCGGGCGTCGCGACGGCGTCGGGACTCCCGAAATAGGTCCTTCCTCCGGCGGAAACCGCGACCGCGCGTCGTCGTCGTCGTCCTCTTCCTCCCTCCGAGGTTGTTGGTACGCGTACCGGCTGTGCGCGCACGGACGACGGACGACGCGTGCCACACGGCGGCAGCGTCCCCCACGCTCTTCTTGGCAGGGGGCCCGTACTAGCCGTGTGCCTCCTCTTCTAACGGGACATCCCCGTCCTTGGGGGGGCACGACGACGCTGTTGTCCCCCAGCTGTGCCTGCCGTATATATATATCTATGCCTCCGCGATGGCAATGTACTTTCTGCCGCCCGGCCGGACGTTGCGTGTCGCCTCGTTGCCTCGTTCCGGCTGTTGAGGCGCTTTTAGTTCCGGTTCCTCGCTCGGACTTCTTCCAAGACTGCCAAGACTGAGGGCGGCGGTGAAAGGTTGCTCGACTTAACTCGGTCGACAACTTGGTGGCCGCGGATGGAGAGAAACGTGAAACGGTTGGGTATGAGTTCTACGTTTGAGCACGTGATTGACCGCTTTGCAACTGGCGAGAGTCACGGCTGGTCCGCACACTCACGACTGCTTACGACCGGAGAGGCTAAAAACCGGTTTTCATACTTTTTGTGACTGCTTTACGACCCCTCTGCGGAGCGGTCGTAAGCTGTTACGAGAGTTTTAAAACCCGGTTTTTAGCCTCTATGACGAAAGGACATACACTGGAGCATTTTTTTTTCTCGATCGGCGTATATTTTAAGGATCATTATTTAACCGTGGGCGGGAAATAATTCTAACGGTGGTATAGAAGCGACCGTTTGTCGTAGATATTGTGGAAATTTGATATCTCAAATACTGCAAAGCCTTCCGTCTAGCTATTCGCAGATCGGAAGGGTTGCAGGGCCACTCGATAAATTGCACCAGTGTGCTCTCTCGTCGCAAGCGGTCACAATCGGTTGCAACGCGGTCGATCCCACTCAAATGCAAATCTGTCGCTCTGAAAACGTTTACACCCTTTTGGGTGTTAAGAGGGCGCTCTCCGACTACTTGCATCCTTCGCCGCACCCTTTCAGTGCCTTGTATTTTGCTCGTTCACCCTCTATTATTTTCAAGTACATACAATGCTGCAACCATAGAGTTATTATAATGTACGCTAGAGGTTCAAGTGGCGCTAGTGCTGACGCAAATTGAAGCAGACAGCAACCAGTCGAAAATTGACTTCCGGTAATGCATTTCTATGGGAAAAAGTGAGTGCATTTTCTCCCTGCGCTCGATCATAAGAGCAAATATCCCAAATAATTCGTACGTACTAGGTAGCTTGGAACATTTCTCAGTCAGGCCGACGAAAGAATTGGTCAGTTACGGCGTTTTTCGTTCGAATTCATCGCATTAAAAACGGTGCTAAATCGGCTTCGTACCTGTATTTATGTGCACTGTCGGACACTGTTAGCGCGAACGCGACATCGGCGATTTCCAGCATGGGGGATATACATGCCAAACGAACGAAGGACATCTGGAAAATCAAGAGCGGCGGCAAGAACTATGCAGTAACACTGGATCAGTAACTCGCAGTGCATGTACGATCAAAATAAATTAAAGGCCACGTAATCTATTCCGATTTTAAATAAGTAAGTACCGCTTTATTCTTTCTGCCCTGAGCGAAGCTGCTTGTTCTGCGTTCAAAATATCACCCGCGCGCTCGATATCTTTGAGAACAAGTGCGCAATAAAAACTGCCCGGCAGAGAAAATAATACGAAGAGACAGCTTTCATCGCCCACGGACTTTATTCTCTACGTTTTGAAGGTTTTTGTCCGCTCATGCACGACGGGATCATTTTCATATAGTGACAGGACTGGCATATTATCAATATACAAGCGTCACCGGAATTCTGGTGAGCCTTAAACTCACTCTCTATTCGTTTCCATTGTAATTTTGCTTTGAATCGTCGCTTGTTTTTACACATCTGCTGCGGAACACACGTTTGGGACTGGAATGTAGCGAAGTTAAATATCGTTCACTGATGAAGAAAAATGCGCTAACTAAAGCAATTACACTTTTACAGTGTTAATCAAGGTACATGCTATTCGGTACGACCCAAATAACCAAAATGTCCCGTGTTATTTTCCGGCGAAGAGACAAAATGCACCCTCGTTTTCCTATAGGAATGCACAGGAGCACCGCAAAAGTAGACTGGTTGCTGTCTGCTTCATATTGCGTCACGGAAGTCGCATAGACACTAGCGCCAGTTGAACCTCTAGCGTACATTATAATAACTCTATGCTTGCAACTGCTGTCACGCAAAAAAAAAAAAAAAAAAAAAAAAAGGTTTGAGGGACGTAGAAAGATTGCAGTGCGGGGAAGCGACCACATACCCGCTTGATACCGTTTTTGCGGAGGTTGTTTTAGCGATTGCGTCGCATTGTCTCAGATATGCAGTTCATGAACCTCGAACGAGTTTTTTTTTTGTTTTTTTTCCCCGTCGAATTTCCTTTCGAGTGCCGGGCCTCGGAGAAGCAGTGATTCCATTCTGGCGCTCTGGTATATAGTCTACCACGAAACAACATATTTTGTTTACTGTTGGGGAGGGAGGTCAACAGTCTAGTTTACGGCTTCGGCGATACCCGAAGGGCCGTGGACCCTTTCGGTGACGGTAGTGCTCTTTCTTGTTGGGCTGAAAGCCAACTGCGGCCCATCCGCGCGCACCACAGACGCCTGCTTCCGACTCGTCACGTGACGATATACCTGGCGAAAATCTCGATTTCGGAGGACTGGAGCTTCACGTGGTATACTTTATGGGGGCGCACCATGGTGACAGTTTGGACAACTCGCGAAAAAGGGGCCAACTTGAAACGCGATGGAAGGCCACCGTCACATACGTAGAGGTGGCGAGTCCTCGGCATCTTTTTCTTATTATCGCTCAGCAGCCCTCGAAGTAGACCATTTTCAAAAATATATACCATTTTCAAAAGTCCACCGAGCAACCTTGGCGGTCGCCATTGCTCGTGTGCTCCCGGATTGGCACTGGGCGCTCAGGGAAAGACAGCAAACGAGGGAGTACAGGGGGACATGGGCTGGTCGTCATTTGAGAGCAGGGAGGCAATTAGTAAATTGAAATTTGAACGAAGGTTGACCGAAATGGATGATACGCCGTGGGCGCGGAAGGTATTCGAGGATTTATACGTGAAAGGTTTCAACATAAAAGGGACAAACCGAACCCGAAAGCTTGCATTTAAATTCCCACACACTAGCGATGGGGTGAGCAGACTACTTCAGTGGAAAAGGGGAGGGAAAGAGGCAGAAAAATAAAAAAATGTGAGAGGTAAGAATGCAGGAAAAGTCAGCTCTTACAGTGTACATGACACGAAAACAGGGCGTAAGAAAGGAAAATGTGTTCAATGTGGTCCCTATGTTCGTCGACCGTTGGTGATTGGTCCAGGCTATATGACGTCCTCGGTAGGAGTTTGGACACGGTAAATTACCGTTTTGCCGAAAAAGACCTGTTCGATGGTGATGCAATGACTTGGGTCTTTTTGACTGTCAACCGAAGGTAAGCCACGGGAGTCTCAGACACCCAGGCACATTTCCTATTCTTAGGGGCTCTGTGGCTACGAAGCCAAAGCCAGAGCCATATACACGATCTGCAGCAGCTGTGCATGCGGGTGCCTCCATAACCGACCTTCAGTTTTTGTTCCCTCTGATTATGTTCGCTTCACTTCACCGTGACCACGGCGGAGCAGGTTATTGCCATTTTAGATTCGACCGTGTCCTATTTCTCCCCGGCATTGGTCTTTTTGGAAGCTCTTGGACGCCCGCTCCACTGGCTCGGCATCGGGGTTATAGGAGGTCATCAATGGCGGCTGTAATCTGGCGCGTGCGGAAAGCGTCTCTAGCTATGGGCGCACCTTGAGCTCCGATCGAAGCTGCGCACTCTTCACTTTTCAAATGCGGCGGAAATTTGTCCCCGAGTTCAGTCGTGGTAGATGTATCCCGGGATCTAAGACTTTCGACGCGGTCTTGATTTTGTCTCCTGACATTCGGTTCGGTACGCTGCGATCGGCTCGTGTATTCTCGACTCCGGCCTCGTGCGTGTAGTCCCCTTCCCTCTTGCTTCACATCTCGGCCGCCAGGCCGTGCCTGTTTTTGCTGTGCACTTGCACATGCGATAACTTGTCGCTCCTATCGTTCGCGTCTTTTCCGCTGGATGGCGTCGCCTCTCTTGGGAGTTCCTGGAGAGCCTAGAGTTACGAGAGGGAACAACCCGAACCACGGAGAGCCTGAACGTTTCCTGCCCAGGATGCTCTCTAATGCGCGTGAGTGCGTCGTCGAGGGGCGAGGACGGGCGAAGTGGCTGACGATCGAAGCATTCGCCTCCTCCTCGAAGCTTGCATCGCAGACCGCAGGTCCATAAGTCACGTGACTCCACTTTGATACTGGTATACGACGGAGGCCTCGCGGCCTCATCTCGGCGACGGCGCGGGGAACTTCGAGCGCTACCCGGAAGTGATTGTAGAAGTTCTTCTTGATGGACGTTTGGGGTGCCGCCGAGGAAGCCGGGTGACATCAGCGCCTCCGGGCATCGTGCGGCCACGCGGAGAACTAGGAGGGATTCCAGCATCGTCTCTAGAGATGACAACGGAGGTCGTGGTAAATCGATTACAGCAAACCGGAACGAAGCAGCAGGACAGCCAGCCTTTGAGAATTGACGGCCGCTACAAGCTTCCTTCTGTCGTTCATATTCGTGGCTGTTTTTTGGGTACGTATATTTCTTGTCTTCTCGTGGGTAGCGGTCTTTCAGTTTGTTGGCTTCTAGGTCGTGTCTTAAAGGACCTCTGACACGCCAAAAAAAAAAAAAAAAATTTTTATGCTAGGTGTTGAAATGGCATATCAGGAGATTACAAAAAAAATTGTTTCACTATAGAGTTGCGTAGTTTTTTTTATAAAAAAAATAGAAATACGAGGCCCAATTCAAAGTTCCGGCCAGTGCACTGTGACGTAACAGTGTACCGCAAGGTGTCGGGGCGGTCAGAAGGGAGGCATCGACCTATGTCACTAAAAGTGGGTTCACCGGAAGTCACGTGAATTTCACTCCTCGTGCTCTCCGCGACCGTGCCTAAGACTTTTTTTTTTTTTTTTCTGCTTTTCGTACGAGCGATCGTAGAAAACGAAGTGAAGGGAATGCTAGGGGGGGGGGGGGGGGGGGCGGAGCGGAGCTCCTGCACATATGTATCACTCCGCCAAGCATCCGGGCTTTCGTTACGTCAGTTTTGGTTTCGTTTTCAGTTTTGGTTTCGTTGTCAGCATTCAAGGCAAGCACTCTATACAGCTCGTTAGTGTCTATAAAACCGTTTCCAGTGGACATACCCGGGCTCAGAGCAGATGCCATCTGTTAAAGGGGCGATGCAACAATTTTTGTACTTTGCGCAAAAACGGCTTGGAACGGATCCCTGACGTTAATGACCTATAAAACACGCGTTTGTTTATAACCCCACGCAATAGAAGTCCCAGTAAAAAATGAAAGAAAAACGAGCAGCGTTCGTCCCCTCAACTCGCACCCAGAACAAGCGGCCACGTAATCTGGAGCCGATTATATGCCGCCAATGTTGATCATAGCCACGCGCTGGGGTTGGCAAAGCACAGGACACGCGCCGAGTTCCAGACATTGTTATGGCTCGGCTGTTGTCGTCGTTGCAGCGATTGGACACGGGCCACTAACCGAATGCTCCTCGAGCTATAGACGCTTTCAGCGCGCGCCAAATTGAGCCGCCATAGCCGACCTTCTCTTGTCTTACCGAGATGCCGAGCCACTGAAGCGGGCGTTGACGAGTCTCCACAAGGGCCTATGCTGGGGAGAAGGACGCGGTAGAATCTAAAATGGCAATGACCTGACCTACTGTGGTAATGATGAAGTGGAGCGAACGCAATAAAAGGGAACAAAAACTGAAGGTCGGTTATGGCGGCGCCCATGCACAGTTGCCTGAAAGCGTCTATAGACCTTTCCAAAAAAGGACACTTGGCAGGTTCCATTTTCAGTGTTCGTGCGTATGGCGCGTGATTTGCTCGCTTTCCGAAGCGACGAACGTGCGCGTTCTGGACTGTGATTTAACACGTGTGGACTGTGATTTTTGTAAACAGTGGAAATGTCTGCCGATGTTATGAGCCGAAGGTCCAATCAAAAGCGCAAAAAAGCGCAACGTCATGGCGTGCTCTCTGTGCTTGATAGGACTAGCCGGTGTAGGAGCACGCACAGAGAGACGGCGAATAGCGGCTTGTCCTATCAACTGCAGGGAGCACGCCATGACGTTATGCCTCTTTCGCTGTCTGATTGGTCCTTGGGCTCTAACATCGGCCGCGCTCGGACAGAAATTGAAACGAAGTATAGTAATTATCACGAGCCCAAATCGAGTGCCCACGCAATGCTCGGGTCCAATCTATGAGCCGCATTCAAATATCGTCATTGGGGAGTACTGCGATCCCCATGTTACGTCATCAAATTTTGCAAAGGGGAGATTAAATGAAAATGATAGCTTTTGTCCTTGAAACTACACCGCAACAAAGGAGTTTCTTGACCAGTGGCGTTGCCTGCGAGTATCCTTGAGTCCCATTTGTGCCAGTAAGCTCGTGTAAAGTGAAAAACAATCCAGTTGAATTTAAAGGGGCCCTGCAACAACTTTTTGACTGGTTTTTAATTTGCACCGAACCTAAGCGCACTGAACGTAGTAACTTAATGAAACTTTTCTTTTCGCAAAATTCGCTTTATTTTAAAAGTTATAGGCAAATTAGAATTACAAAAACAAGCAAAAAATAACCTCCTTCATGACGTCGTAGGTCCTGGCTTCAGTGGCCGTGAACTAGAGGAGAGATAGTGAGCTCATCGAGCGCTCACGGCTGCCGCACTCCGTGTCGACGGCTCGAGAGGGCGCCACTAAAGCGTGTGTTGGATAGGCTGTATGAAGCGGGCGGCCAGGGCGGCTCGCATTGCATTTGCTGCGCGATTAAAGACTATTTCGGCATAACACTTCATTGGCCGCAAACGACAGCAAACACGGGGTAAAAATCAGTACAGAACGGGAGCCACTTCGCGCTGCCATACCGCCAAATGGCCTTTCTACGCTCCGAGACCTTTCTACGCTCGCCGTTCGTCGGCGCCTCCTCCCACTAGCCCTTTCTAATATGCGCCGCTTTTTCCGCCGCTTGGTGGCAGGTATGTCGACGGGTCATTTCGTGTTTCCGTACTTTATAAACTGCATTTGTTTCTTTTCTGATCTAAAATACTGAACAAAAACTACTTCCATACATAATTGAAACGGTTCGCGACACTTATATTTTGTATCTCGAATAAAAAAAAAGAAGCTTTTAGCGGCTCTGACCAGTAGTAAGCCAAGGACCAAAGACGTCACATTTTGCGCGCTTTCGGTACCGCGGGTCGCCCTCGTCGGTGGAGGAGGTTTCCGCGTCGTCCGGTTAAAATATGACGCACTGATATTTAGTCACTCTCTCCGTGCCCGTTGGCTTGCCCGAACCCCAAGAGACGTGGAAACCGCAAAAAAGGTAGACGCTTAAATATGATTTCAGGGCCCCTTTAAGGACGAGATCCCGGGCACGTCCGTTTCGATGGTGTCGGTTTATCGTTCCCTCTCGTGCCGTTCATGATCTCGTGGTTCTGTGCTCCTCTACCTCCTTTTCCTCTTGTTACCTACTACCAGATCTTGAGTAACTGCAAAACTAATTTCCTTTTTATATTTTTATTGTTCAAGATTCATAGTAATGTGACAATTATTATTCAAATGACGAATATTAAGATTATAATTTACGTTACAGCCAAAACACAATTTAGACCCCGGGACTGTGTTCAGCTGCGTAAGAAGACAGCGTGCTTCGGCTCTGTAGCTTTGGCAGCATTGCCAAGAAAAGTTGTCGCCGAGTATAGCTCTTTATCGCTGCACCGATGGTTAGTTTGCGTGCTGTAAAATTTGAGGACGAAGAGTCAGTGGATCGACGTGATGGAGGTCAATGATGAAAGCGTTGCGAGTACAAGCCAGTGTACGAGTGCATGCCGTCAGTCCGATGATACAGGGCTATAGTCAGATTTGGGGGTTTTACGTGCCAAACCAACGACGGGCATCTGGCACGCCCCGGCGGAGGACTGAGGATTAATTTGGACCACCTGGGGATCTTTTGACGTGCAATCGAAAGCTCGGTTACACGGCGCCTCCTCTGCAATAAGCCTCCGTCAGATTGCGGGCACCTCGGCCGGGATTCGAACCCGCCACATGGGGATCTGTAGACCAGCGCTCTCGCCTCGGGATGCAGGGCTATACTGGGCGCAAAACAAGCTATCAAGTTTTGAAAAAAAAAAAAAAAATTAGAACGCTCGCAGAAATTAGGATTGCTAGCATACGACACGCCCGATCGCATTGCTGAAGGTTCAGACACCGAGGTCGTTGAATCATCGGATACTCTCCAGGCTGAAGATGCCTGCCGTCTAAAGAATACGAACTGGTGAGTGTACCAAGTACAAGTAAACGTCGAGCACAAAGTACGTATTTTGTCTAGAACATGAGTAGAACTTGTTTACTAGGTGCACATGCGGCCGATGTATGTCTCTCAGAAATGCATGCAGTGTGATCTCTTCTTCAGTTGCTGAAATACCGGGACAGTCCCTCACACAGCACCTTCCAGGCATTGTAGTTGGTCACGTCAATTCACTTACTCCGCTTCTTCTACCTTTACAGCAACATTAAGCGATGAAAAGCAAATAAAAGAAACGTTGTCTGCTTGGATCGCTCGTGGAGGTGCGGAGAATAACAAAAATATTTTAAAAAATATTACACGCGCTCGCGGTAAGCACGAGGAGGGATACAACTCACGTGACGTCCGGCGATGCCTCCCTTCAGAGCCGTATATGTAGAGAGTTTGGTCAATGGGAGGCGCGGCCAGAGCCGGGGCGTGCGGCAGACTCGGAAAGGGGGCTGGCATGCTCTCTTGACCAACCAGAAGCCGAAAAGAATCCCCTAGCGGTGGTAGCGAGAAACAGTTCTGATCAAAAGCCTATGTTTGTAAATGGTTTTAATAAGCACGTAAGAGTGAAGCGTAGTAACTCTTCGTGGTTGAAACTAGGGTGCACGTGTTGTTTTGATCATGATCATGCAGAAAGATGTAAGAAACGAATGCGCCGCTCAACTCTGTTTTGCTCGGACAGAGTGTGACCGCTCGAACGGCAGATTCCCGGCCCTCGGCGCTTGGCGTAAGGATTATTTCAATCGTTCCGCTAGTCGCACTCTTCCACCATCATTTTGGATGAGCGTGATTGAAACATCACGTGTACCATATTTTCAGTCATCGAGAGTTACTCCAATGCAGTTATCAGGTTTGTTTCTCGCGACCACCGCCAGGGTATTATTCCCGGCTTCTGGTTGGTCACATTCGAATTTCTGAAGACGCCCTGGAACACGCCCAGCCCGCTTTCGGCCAATGGCGCCTCCTCATTTGTCTCCTATACTTCCCAACGAATGGCCAAACTCTCTACATATACGGCTCTGCCTCCCTTCTGATTGCCCCGACACCTTGCGGTACATTGTTACGTCACAGTGCACGGCGGGAACTTTGAATTGGGCCTCGTATTTCTATTTTTTATAAAAAAAAGTACGCAACTCTATAGTGACACAATTTTTTTGTAATGTCCTGATATGCCATTTCAACGCCTAGCATGAAAAAATTTTTTTTTGGCGTGTCAGAGGTCGCCGGAGTAACCCCTAAAGGGGTACTCCGGCGATTTTTTGGGCTATCTCAACTAACTATATTTTCTGACTCCCCGGCCTTTACCCTTTCCGGTATGCTATTTAGTATCGCGAAATTCATAATAGTTATTCCGAATTCGGCAAATGAAAATGATACAAAAACCAACATTCAAATATACCCGCACTTTTCAGTGCCGTGACGTCAGTGGCGGGCAGGCTTGCCAGTGGAGCAATATCAGTCTAAAAAATAGAATATGGCAATCATTTGTTCCGTGCAGGTACGAGGGTACTGGAGCGGGCTTCCAAAGAATTCATTTGACACCATGAAACTGCTTGTGATCAGTTGGGAACACATTCTACAGTCCAAAGAGTGAACCCATGCCTTCCACTGACGTCACTTTTTCGTTGTTGCCAGTAGAGACTTTCAGTTTGAAAAACACGGTGAGGACCAAAATTGTAAATTCAATAACTTTGTGAAAAAAAATTATTTTAACCTAATATTTGGGATACTATTTTAGCGACGTTGTTTGGAGAGTTTATCAAAATTTCAAGCAAATCGGAGACCATGGAGAAATCGCCGGAGTACCCCTTTAACGAGAAAACAAACAGATGTGGCCTCTTTCTCACCTATACCTACCGTAAAATTAAAACGTAGAGAGTATTGTTCTTGGAACGCTGGAAGTTTGACGTATTTTGTGTTTGCTTCATCCGTTGGGCCTTAAGCGTTCTCCCTGATACTTCCATGCAAGATAAAGCTTATTATTATTTTTTTTTTCTTTTAAAATATTTTTAAAATTGCTTCTAATGGAAGTTTCGAAATCTGTGCTCATTTACACCAGAAATGCGGGCTGGAATGTATACGTGGAAATGCGCCTGCACGAACCACATGTTGAGTTCAACGTAGTACAAATGAATCATGTGGATCATGGGGACAAAAAACACTGCGGTACCGTTCCGAGATACCTGCGTCCTTCACTGGCTCTTTTTTTTATTTTTTTTTAAATGAGTAGCATTTATGGGGGTTACCCCTTAGCCTTTTTGTGTCCGTGCCATATAGCCTCCGCGGTGACGTCAAGTTGATTCCGTTAGGGTGTTCGTGTGACGTCATCGCGCGATGGACCGTCGTCACGTGACGCAATGACGTCACAGAAGATCTACTATGCGCCGGGAAAGTGAGGGAGAGGAGGAGACGAGGAAGGGACGTCAGAACGCCGAGCTCTGGTTGGAAGGATTAGTGGGTAGACAGAAAGCTGTAGCTGCCTTCGTCTCCACTCCACTCGTCGAAAGCGTTAAAACGCGGAACGCCAGCGTTCTAACGCGTTCGGCGAGTGCAATGGAGACAAAGGCTGCCTTTGTCTCCGCTGTTCTTGTGGGTAGCGAAGGTGTCACTTGCCATCCGCACCACATCATAATTTATGCTGAACGTCTTTTAATTAAATCGTTTTTTTTCTACCTCTTAACTTCGTGGATCAGATGGAAGATGGAAAGAAGTAACCCGAAACAAAGTAATCCAGTACAGAGTGATCTGGAAGTGCATGTAGTACTTATGAGACAGACTATTATCGCGCAATGACGGCGGAACGAAATCGGGTGACATAAAAATAGGGTGGAGAGGTGCGTTATGGAACGACCTTAACCTAAGGTAAAAGAAGCTAATGTGGAACGCAGGTGTGTGAACCGAATGATGATAAAAGAATAAAAAATGATACCGAGAAACAAATTTAACCGAGATAAATGGAGGATGGAAAAGCGTGTTGCGAAGCGTAATTTATATCGGAGAAGGTATAAGGTGCAAGTAGGACGAAGTAATCTGTATAACGAAGAAATGTGGAACAAATAATTGTAGACTCGAGAGGGGTCCACCCTGCTTCGATCCGGTATACAAGCTTCTAGAACGGGTTGGCCTCGAACATCATATCGTCACATCGCGAACTCGACTCTCGTCCAGGGGACCGTATTGAGAGTATATCGTCTTCGTTCTCCTTGGACACGTGCCTATAACCCGGATACGTATACCGTAAATGTCGCGGATTTTCCAGCTGTCATTTGCCTCGCGTTATGGTGTATAAAACAGGTAAAGAAATAACGTTCAATTTTTTTTTTTTTTTAATATAGAGCGCACATTTCCGACAAGTATGGGCGTCGGTGCAAGCCATGTATTATACTGGTTTATTTGACGTGCTCGCACGGTACTTTTCGCTGGGAGGAAGGACTTCACCTTCCCGCAGCGGGTTCTTATTTGGGAGAGAGGTAGAAGCGCTGTGGTCATTAGAAAATATAAACCTGTATCTCTGATTTCCTCGTGTCATGGCTGCTATTTTTTTTTTTTTTTTTAGTAGTGAAAGTTTGATAGGAAGAGGTCACGTGTCTTTGTTCTTGCAAGTCGGCTATTTGGAAAACCACCACGACTTGCACGTGAGAGATGGCACCCACAAAACTAAGGTACAGTCGAGACCGGTGGCGGGTGTCTACCAATCTGGAAAACGGAATTGTCAGGGAATTTGGCGAGCCCGGTAAAAGAGTCGAGGAATAATCGGGGAACGTTTAGGGAAATCGAGCTTTTCTTTCTCCGAGCAAGTATAACGACGCGTGTGTTGTGTGACACACAGGCGACTCGGCTGGCGTGCCTATGTTT
>JABSTQ010002139.1:0-34694 GCA_013358835.2 Ixodes persulcatus | reverse complement strand
TCACAGGTTTTAGCGTTTCCTACGAGACCGTATGCCAAAATCGAAATAATAAATAAACGGAAGAGCATAGACAGATTTTTTTTTAGAAATAAACACTAGAAGCTGTGTGGTCAGTAGCAACCAACATTCATGTGTACGTAGCAAATGCAATCTAAAGCCTTTACCCGGCATCATGTCAGTCGTCATGCTCGTTCACCGTGGCTTCGGGAATGGTGGCTGGTAGCCCTGAGAGCACCGGCCAATGGCAGCCGCATTGCCATGTGGGACACTAGTGCCCCCACAAGCTGGAGGGACGGGCTCATTGGTCAGGGGGTGCAACACCGGTGCCTACTCCTGCAACGAGCGGCCAAAGAATATCCTGTGACAGCATCCGTGAGTTGAGATGTACAGAGCACAACACAGAAAGAAAAACAAATCATACTGCAACTTATCCAGTACAAAATTGTTGTTCAACATTTAACTGGAAGAATGAAACGCGAAAAAAGTGATGATGTCATAGCTGTGCTGTTTCTTGATGTGTGTGGACAATGCTGGAGTAGCTCAATGTGATCATCGGCAGCAGTCATATTGCGGACACAAAATTTTTCAAATCAACGTATAATACAACCCAAATTAAATTTATGCCATCTTAATCATGCCGGTACAATGCGCTGGTTAAGCTCACAAATAAATGACAACGGTTGTACACTAACATGGACACCTGAAAAAAGACAGCGGTCAACAACTGGACTCCAGCACATCTCATGTTCACATAACGGCATTTCTTAGGAGGATACAATTAAGAAATGAGAGCTGGTAGTCAATTAAACCAGCCCAAGGTTTTTTTTTTCTTCAATGACTAGCACGCAAGGAGATGAGGTGATAGGTCTAATTGACATAATCTAAACTCCTACTTAATGTAACTTCAACATGCACTATTTTCAGTTTCGTGCGTCACGTTTTATTGATACGCTAGGTTGCCTCTCTAATCTCCCCAAGAAAGGGCCGGAGCCCAAGCTAGGGTGGTGTGGCACAATCGGAATGTTCGCTGCGTAATTTCCGCTTGGATATAGCACAACACGCAAACGAAAGTTGTCTGATGTCTGCACAAGAAGCACCACAAAGATAGCGACAATTCACTGTAACTGCCCACCTGCGGCCTCGACAGTAACATGCTTGGCTAGCTCCTGCGGACACTGCAGGTGGCCACAGCAAAGTCCCCTTCAGAGTTATTTAGTACACATGTCCTGTCATGTGATTTTGCAAACGCGTAGCGTTATTCTGCCCGAATATAGAAATTGCTTACACACCTGTTGCGTGGATGCCCTGCTTCTTCTCGGAGTCTTTTTCTTCCACTTGGATTTACCGTTGTCCCAACACTCGTGGGCGGACATGCGGCTGGCGGTTATACTTCGTGCAGTCTCTTCTTTGCGTCAACTTTAGCTTCTTTCGGGGAGTTGTTAGTAATAGCACAAAGCAGCTCCCCTTCTTCAAGTAAACCACTCGCCCCTTCTTGTCACCTTCTTTGAACGACATCGTTGTAGGGCAAGGCACTCTAGTAGGACTCTAAAGAATCAGGAAGGGTGAAGAAGATGCTCGTTCTAGGCGGTGACAGCGACGCAGATAGGCGGTGAGACCAATTGATAAGGCGAAGAACGGGCGAGACGCGGAGAGGACCGCCCGAGACTAAGAAGCCGATAGCAGCCGATAGCGGCCGCCACCGTTGCCAGACTGGAGAACGCTTGTGGCTGTTTGTCCGAAAACCGGCTACAACGCAGAAAACATGCGCGCTGCGAAGCAGAAATCTTGCAGATTCCCAATGGACTACTTCCATAAACCCCTGCATGCAACACGGCGCGCGTTGCACTCTGGGAACTAGTTGGCCAGGGAGGAGAGTGGCATATGGTTTCGGTTTCGATCGACAAGTCGACAAGAGATTATTAGCGGCGAGATGTTTTGGTGGCGCCCTCCTATGGTTCCCCCTTGTGACGTCATTACCTTGCAAACAACAAGTTCGATGGTGTTTGTAAATAGCATGGTGGAAGCTTGAAATCATTGCGCTCTCAAAGGAACACTGCCAACACCTTCAAAATTAAACTTCTTTCATTCCTCTTATTTCCGTCAATGATAAATCCTTTTCTGACGTCATAGTCAGCGTTCGGCCAATCGTGGAAGGCCGACCACAGCGACGCTTTCGGTCGCGCACGTCGCCAATACAGAGAGCGGTGCATGTTTTCTGGTCCCGAGAGCGTCCTTTTCGGTCTCTAAACTAACCTAAATGGCCAGACCTCGAGTCGAAGCTATAGCACAAGCCCGAGACGTATAGCTTGTCTTAACACATGCTTGAATTTTTGTACTCGAGCCTTTCTGTTAGCGTTTCAAGGTATGTGAACGAGCCAGTGCTGGGAATCTCGAAACTGCGGAACTCGGGGATCTTGCACGTGTGTGTACGAGTCAACACGCTGTTAAAACCAATAAGTGTGCATGCATCGAGCTCCCACCTTTACATTAGTGTTGCTGGTCAGGAAGTTTGTTTGTTTTCTGCTTCCCTAGACGAAATATAACTTTTTGCAACTGCTGTTTTTCTTAATACGCTTGAGTATACGCGAGGTAAAACTCGGAGGCCCCATTGAAAAGCTGAACTGGAAAACAGTTCTTATCTCTTATATTTACTGACCCGCAGCACTGCACGAAACGAAGTCCCCACCCGCTTATATTCAACATCGCGTATGCGCATAAAGTTATCCTGCAATCATATAGGGACATTCGCACATACAAACCCTTTTAAGAAAGCAAAAGTCGAGCACTTGTGTGAAAAATGTCGCACCGTTCGCCGGAAGTGCACCGGACGGGCGTGAACCCCTCTGCGGTTCACCAAACGAACGAAATTATTCAAAGCTCATTTGACGGTTGCTAATGGCCATAATATTTGTTATGTTTTTGCTTTCTTCCTGACTGAGTATGCCGTGATAATTTCAGACGCACCGTTCGGACACAGATCTTGGGCGTCAGTAAAAGCTCGTCCAAAAATGCTAAGCGAGGAGTAAGGGACGCTTGTTAGAGCCCCGACGTAGCTAGCCGATCTCAGCGTTTGCGAAAATTTAATCTCCTATCAGTATAATATTTGAGTAGGAGATATATGATGACACGAGGAAGACATCACAGTAACTTTAGTGCAGTAGTGAGGTCAAATTTATTGCGTTTCCTTAACAGTTCATGCGTCAACGCTGGCCTCAACTTTGATACTCCTGTGAGGATGCGGCTTGCGTTTCGCCCAGTGAAGTAACAAGAAGCGGATTTTTGGAAACATAATACGTGTAATGCTCAAGGTGACCAAGTTTCAGTTGTAGTTCACTGGTACTAGACGGGATTATTAAAATTGAGCCCAAAGATGCACTCATGGGTGAGGTGACTAAGCCACGTCTTACTACGTTTGCATACGCACACACAATATCCGGTGTTTCGGGAACCAAGGAAAGTGCCCCGGTCTTTGTTTTGTATCGCTCGATAATGAGTGTATTGTACATTCGTGAAAAGTCCGATAATCGAAAACACAAGCAGCGCATTCGGTCACGGTGCCATAGCATGAAATGAAGCTGCTCAATCGAAACAGAAACTGAGTGGCCAACTAGTTCCCACAGTGCACTGCGTGGTATTTCGCCGCGTTGGGGCGCTTCGGTTTTGGAAGAAGTCTATTCAATGTTATACTTCGTTTCACTTTATCTGCGAGCGAAGCCAAAGCTAGAAGCGCGAGACCAGCGCTTTTTGCATTTCTCCCCAGCTCGCGCGCTCGAGCAAAGCCTGAACGCACGGAGCTTCCGTGCTCGCGCTTCCAGTTTTGCCTTCGCTCGCACATAAGGTGAAACGAAGTATAGGCCCGTAGCTCTCAAGTTTTGAGCAGCGCTCCATGCGAGCAAAATATAATATTTGGCTCGCGTTTCGAACAAGCGTCAGTACGCTTCCCCACTACAGTTTTTTTTTTATACTCCATTCCATTCGAAGTGTCAGCGTAGCAGAGGCTACAAGAGCGAGCTCAGAGCTCGCAGTGTCCCTTGCAAGCACGCGCGCTCGTGCAGTGCGAGCATCGTTCGGGGGAACATGTTTTTGCAAGTAGCTTCAGCTTCGCTATCACGTAGCGTGAAACATACGGGCTCACGGAAGCTATGATAGAACGCAATAAAATATTAAAGCTGAATGGGACGCTGAGGCCACGAGCTGCATAATTCTTTTTTTTTTATTTTATTTTTTAGACGTTTTGTTATCGCGCGTCTACAGATGCTGACAGACGCTTGCATTCGAACGTGGCACGTGCAAAATCGAACGTTACAGCGCCGCCTTGAGAGTGCTGCCAGCATAACATGGTCGCGTCTTGCGGACGCGCTTGCGCCCCCTGCCCGAGAGCAACGGGTCTATAGTAAAATGTCTCCCTTTAAATAAGGTGAACTAATATGTTCGTAATTCACACCACAATAATGTTTTTGACTTCACTTTTTACTACAACCTCGTAACCAGCCGCCTTTGACGTCTCCTCGAGTGGAGGAAGCTTTCTCGAGGACCTCCTCAGCCGAGGAAACGCCGAGGCGCGTCTCTGAAGCCTGATGGCTCCTCGAGTGGAGGCGAGCGTCTTTCCTCCACTCCAGTGAGTCGAGGTGGAGTGTCGAGTCGAGGCTCGTTTATGAATACGGCCGTAAGAGCATCGTCTTCGAGGGTACGGTAGATACTTCTTCTTATTTACTTGTCTGGGCATGGTGGTCCAAGTCCACTCTTCACTTTACAGTCAACATAAGGGGGGGGGGGGGGTTAGGCCATCTAAGTGCTGACAAAGGGAGAGAGAGAACGCGGAAAAGTGGTGTGATCTACTATTGTTTTGTGAGACCAATGGCCACTGCTTCTCTTGCTCTGTATGCCCTCCGCTCCCCTGGCCTTCATGAATATTGGTATGAAAGTGAGATCCGATGAACGATCGATAACCCGTAACCACCACTTTTTCTCTGACTCGTCGAGCTTCCGGTCATGGAGTATCCGGTATACATTGCTTGCCAAAAAAAACAAAAAAAAAAAAACAAACACACATTGTCATCAGCAAGAACAACAAACTCAAATCTACGGAAACACATTAAAGGTAATGAAAAAACAGTTAGGGCGCAGGCGAGCTGGTGTAGATTTACCATTTTGTTAGACCACCTGAGACTGGGTGGAAGAAACACGACGACGTCGAGACGTCGGCGTGTTTCTTTCACCCAGTCTCAGGTGGTCTAACAAAATGGTACATTAAAGGTAAGCTGGGAAACCCTCCATTCTGCGTTGGATAAATATTGTAACGTTAGAACCAAGTTTTTCTTTTCTTGTGAATAACAAGCGGAACACCCGAGTCAAAAGGGTTTTTTCTTAGATCGCTTCAATAGCTCCGAATCTCGTAGCGCAGGTAGACGCTGCTATCGAGAATTCGCACCGCTAGCTTTGCCTGCACAACTCCAGGGATCATTTCCGGAGATGGCGGGTGTGGTTCCAGCTTTTGGTGCTTTGTCAGCTTACAGGTGAACGTAGTGCACCTACACTCTTTCTCTTAAATACCATATTTTATTTTTACAAGGACTACAAGAGAGCTGGGAAGCTCTTCTTCTCTGCACCGACCTTAAGGTGCAGGAACAAGTCGTCCGACTGGCCGAGGACGCCGCTGGGGTCCAAGGGAGTCTGGCCGTCGCCTAAGGGGTGATTGGGAGGGGACTCCTAGGTGGGTCTCCGACCAATCGCTTAGTCTTTCTGGGCGCAATTAAAGGTTACCTACTACTACTACTACTACAAGGACTACCATAATACGGGGCTGTAAGAAATGAAAAGTGGTGTTGCAGAACATTTTTGGGAAGTATCAATATTGTTTCTATTGTTTTCTGAATAAGTTTACAAAAAAATTAACGTGAAAGTAATTTGTAACGTAACGAGTAAAGTAATCCGTTACTTTAGATCGAAAGTAATTTGTAACGGTAATTTATTACATTTCAGGCTCGGTAATTTGTAATTGTAATCCATTACATTTTTGAAGTAACGAGCACAAGCCTGATCTAAATGAAGCAACCAGGTGATTATAATGAGGAAAGTATAAAGGTGGCATTTAATATATATGTCTATAAAGCAGATGCGCCCAGACAGTAAAGTTTGATCGGCTGCTAAAGTATTAATAAGTTCGAAATAAGCAGAAAGCCTCGTGCACTTTTTTTGTTAATCTTTTCACCCTCCGTCACATGGGCGCTGCCATCTTTAAATCACATGACGCGGCCGTCGTAAGGTGGGTTCAAATCGTCGCTCCTCTCTCCCTCTGTGCCCTGTCAAAACTGTTGTATTCGTTCTTTTTCGACGCGTTTTACCACCATTTTTGCCTTGCTTTGTGAAGTGTCGTCCGGTTCTTATTTCTACTACCTAACTGCATGCCCTCATTATGTGCACAACTTCTGCACTTAAATGTTAAACACGTTTTGACTATTTGCAATATGAGTGTTACCACTGGCGCACATTGAGTATGTAGATGCCTCTAAAAAACACGATGGTCGAGAGGCCAATTATTTATGACAACGCAAATTTGCTTAAGTGATAGTGGCTAACTTATAGTGGCGCAATAAAAAGCGCATGGTGTAGTATGACCACGCATTTATGATTTAAAGAGGAAGGCAAATATAGTTAAGGAAACGAGTCACTATGTGTGTTTCTTTAAAGCATCGTGCTCTGTCTTCGTAGCAAATCCAAAGCAGTTCCCTTTGATTATATGGTGGAATCATTTCTGCGGCATAAACATTCGTTTGATCTGTTTATTTATGATTTCAAATAAACTATACATTATGGTCGGTCTCATGACTGCAGTCATTAAGTTTTCTTAAGATATCCATTTCTATCGCATTTTTTCGACACAAAGGGTAGGGCTTCTCGGGTGACAACAAGTGTCAAAGACAGTTTGTGAGTGCCTGACAGAACCGCCTGAGGCTCGCAATATGTGACGCCGAAAAGAAGTCGTCTGTGTAGAAATCATTCGAGTTCAGCGTTGTTGATGTCGAATTTACTATCGACGCTGCCGAAAGTAAAACGCGTATCTGTTCAAACAAATAAATATCTTTGTACGCAAACCCATGAAGTGTTTCCTGGCATTTTACTCGAGTCAAGCATGCTGAAGGTCAATTCTCTTACGCCATTTAATTTTATTTCGCAAATTATAAGGAAGAAGACGTCAGTCTTCCATTGACGGGTTTGTCACTTATCTTATATTCGCAATACGTTCTAAAAATGTTCGCATAACAAAGTTTCCTAAAGTCAACTTTTTGAAGTGCTGCTAATGAATACTTTAGCAGGGTTGGTAGTTGAAAAAATGTTCTACTTGGCTTAGGATGAACCATCAAAACATCTCAAGTGTACCTCGAAAACATAACAGTCAGCACTAAACTTGCGAGTTTATCTGTTTTCTGCGATTCAGCCCATTGTTACTCAGATCGTCGATTTGCATTTTGACTGTGCCTCCATGCATTAGTCTCTTCATGTTTATTTTTCATGAAAACTAGTATCAGCGGGTACGCCCAGTAGGGTCGTATATAGCGGTAATCCTCCCCCGGCATCATTTCAGTCGTTTCGCAGCCGAATCTGACCGAACGAAGAACATAATCAGATGGTGTTCATAAAAACGTCCACAATTTAGGCTGTTAACTACAGAGTAGTTTTCACGGTGGTCCATCAAGACTGTATCATTGGTTTTGTACCACGAGGGATACATGTATATCACAAAAGTACGAGGGGCGTTCATAAAGTTCGTATTATTGTCACGAAGGAATAGGCCATATGCGAAATCCTTGCCAGCTATCATCATCATGCCATTAGGAGCCGCCATATTGGGGGGTTTATCACATCTTCCTGTTGTGGACGAGGTGCATCTCCATTTAACTCGGTTTTCATGATATTAGGGCAGTTTATTTGTCCACTCAATGGGTTGCTGGTTAGTTTCGGATCAAAGAAAAAAAGAAAGACGGCCGCCAAATTCAGGAAAAGGAATTGTCAGCAACGAGGTCGCAAGACTCGTCACTCAAGCAGTGAACTGGGCCATCCAGGTCAATGAACGGTATTTCTCGAAGACGTCCTGTGAAGGGTTCGTACTGAGCTTGCAGCAGGTGATCATATTTTAGTTCTACGACTTGCACTTTGCCGGGGCTATTGTTTTTCGGGCGAAATCGTCGGTACGGGAACCCCCCAATATGGAGGAAATCTGATCATTGATCATGAATACACTAGATGGCGCTTCTTTTTGCATATGGTCTATAGAGATTCAGCAATCAAACTTGAGTAGGAGTAGAGACTTTCATTACATATTCGCCACCAAAAGTTACCCACTTTTTCTAGCGATGCACACATGCTGGAGGCCATTGTTATAGAACTCGTATTGAGTGTTCAGGAATCACTCCACTTCAGAAATCACTTGATCGCCGTCCTTGAAATGATTTTCTCATATTTGGCCACACTGGAAGCGTCTGCGCCACTTAAGCAAAGTGTCATAAACTAGGGTGTTGTCCCCGAACAACGCTTCCTGATTGGAATGAATATCCTTGGCATTTCTTCCCTTCAAATGAAAAAAAAACAACAAAAAAAAAACAACGGATCACTCAATGTGCTTGGCACCGGCGGGCGGTAACATTTTTGTTTCGACTCCCTAGCGGGAAGAACGTCTCTCGTAAGTGAAAACGACCTAACACAGCCGTGAGCACGCTGTAACCGAAACCAACAAAATTGAAGCCACCTTATGGCGCCGCGTCTGTCAGCGCCCTCTGTTCACCGGTCACGTAACTACTGAGATGAAAAGGTCTATACCTCCGAATTATCAGATCTTATTAAATACTTTACCGTAGTTATATTATCTGTTCAGCAAAATGGGAACTGCCATCACCTGAAACATAAAATATTGCAATGTTTGCAACAAAATAATTCATCAACGACATTAAATTTGGTTTCGAAAAGTTTTGTGGGTATAAAAATTAATAAGAGGAATTACACGTTTAGCACAGTTGGAAAATATACTATAGATTTAACCAAAAAGACATTCCTGCCGAAAATATGTGATTTTCAAGCAGTATTTGGGAGTTGTACACAACAAATAGAAAAAAAAAGCTATCGTTGACATCTGCTTTTGGGCCCTCTTAACGAAAGAGCATCATAAAGCTGTGTTAAATTTAATGGTCCTTTCACAAAATGGGAACTATTGGAACAAGTAAGTGTTCGCGGATCCCTTTTGGCGACTTAATAATTATCTACAAAGAATGACATAGGTTATACCAGAGGGAAGAGGGTTATATTACTCGTCAAATAAGAGTAGGAGTAGCGAGCATCCGAAGAGCACCGAAATTGCCACATTGGGACCTTGGCCTTAACCCCAAACATCAGCGCCTACAACTCGCGGCATTACTATCCGTGTTCCTTAGAGTTGAACCGCCACCCACTTTCACCACTCATCACTTAATAACTTAATACGAAATGACATCTACGTAAAACACATGTCTGTCATATCCATAACATTTGTTTTCACAGCATTGTAATATTTACATCTGTTTTGTTCCTTTTCTGTATCTATTTGCAACACAGTTGCTTTGTTGTAGATCGTTTTGCGACGAAGACGAGATTTGTCAAGCCAACAACTGTTGGTTTTTGCTGCCTCCGGACACCTGAACTTGTATACATGCGAATAAAATCATTGATTAAGTGATTGATAATTTCTTCGAGTGGAACTGAAGGGTAACCTCGCGTAGCGTGGTTTGTTTTAAAGCCTAACTTTTAGCCAAAGGAGACGTTGCCGTATACGTAGCAGACGGCATTCTGAAGGTGACGCGGCATGAAGCTTGGTTTGAGAAGCTGCGTTCATCTGTGCGCCTATCGATATTCATTGACTATAGCAGCCAGAGTTTACTGTGCGGAAGGAGATGGTGGTGTGGCAAGAGCAGGTGCGCACTGAGGGTCTTTCGCTGTGCTTTTTAATTGGTAAGATATAAACAAGAAATATAAAAACAAAAGCGCCGCGTACTTTGACGAGCCTTACACGAAAAGCATGTTTCCTTTTGACATCGACGGCTTTTTTTTTTTTTAACCGGAACAGGTAGCTAAATATTAAACTGCCGGGCACGTTATGTGGAGGAGGGAGTTGCAAGATCGATGCGAGTTCTAAAGTTCGGAGATATTGATGATGACGTGACTGTGAATTAGTACAATCGCCATGGCAGATGCAAAGAATGAAATACTACCGGTTCTGACATTTTTTTATTAGCAAGGTGGATTCTTTTGGCTGAAGTTCGGGTCTCTAAGCTCTCTCCGCATATACTCTGCTACAGGCTCTGTGCGCCAGAATCCCACAGCTTGGTTCAGGTATGCTGCATTGGCGCAGGTGTTCTCCCAGTCCTCGAAGTGCAGGTCGAAAAGGGCCACTCCAAAATTAAGTTTGGGATAACGCTTCGTAAGATTGCACATCTGAAAGCAAGCAAGGTTTAGACTATTCAATCTGAGCTCGTTACTATGTTTACAGAGCGTTTGACGAAAGCAAGTCAACATATATCTAAAAAAACAAGCCACCTTTCACACTGCCAAGAAAACCCTGGGATGGTGAGCGGTGTTTGAATCAGTACACTGATCTCACCAAGCATAGGCACATGCTTGAAGCCGCCATAACATCATTTCCCTCGACGCATTGCGGTTGTGGTGTCGTAGCAAAACTGGCTGGTAAGATCGGTCTTTTAGGCTCCTTGTATTTTAAAATGAATACCTTTTATAAGTCTGGGATTCGGTTACATGCCCCTTTTTCGTTTTGTTCGTCGTAAACATTGAACACACATCACGAAAACCAGGTTTTCGTTTGCAGTGGTTCCACTTGGGACAAAATCTACACGGCGGGACGAAGCGCGACGACCGGGACATCGTCGCCGGCGGTGATTGGTCAACGCCACGCTGCTGGCCAATCGCAGCAGGCGGTGATATCTTTGTCCCGCTTCGTTTTGCCCCGTGTACAGGGTGTAAGATAGACAGGTGGGGAAACGAGAGCCAAATGAGCGACCGGATTGTGTCCCCCTCGGTTTTCTCTTTTTCTGTGGCGCCATCTATGTGGAGCACCGCGAACTGTCACTCCGGGTGGGCGGCCGGTGGCGACCGGCTAAACTGACGGAGATGGTTTCTCGTGAATTTTCAATGGAGGACTGTCGTGCTCTCGGTTTAATTTGCGCACTCTCCCATAGAGTTCCATGCAAATCCGATTCTGATTTTTTTCTTTTCGCCGCAGCGCCATCTGTCGCAAATCGGGGGTACCCGCAAGCAGACGAGTACACAATCCGGTCACGGCGCTGCGGTAGGCTTCTATGGGCCAGTTTCCCAACCTGTCTATCTTACACCCTGCCCGTGTAGATGAGGGCCCTCGGTAGAAGGTCCAGAACCTGACGAACGGAACCACGCCACCGGATCGAGGGATGCAGCCCACACTCCAGAAATGTGAGAGGGTCACTCGCAGCGCGTGGCCGAGACACGAAGAGTGACACAGTGAAATCTGCGAGCGTGGGCGCATCGCGTCCGGCCGCGTTGTCGCGTTTTGCTATTTCTGAAACACAGTGCACTGCCTCCCTGAGTTCAAACCACGGTGTAAGATAATACTCTTCAGGTGAGGACAGCGCGCTCCTCGCGCAGTGCTGATAAAGTTCGCTTTTCATTCTCTCTCTCTCTCTCTCTCACTGTGGTTTCAAGCGGCACCGGCATATGACTCGTCGAACCCGTGGGCACGGCAAAGACGGCTCGTGCCGCCTCATGCTCCACACGCGCAGAGCTCCAGCGAGGTTGTCGCTCGTGCAGAAAGACCACGGTGTACCGGGGTGTCATGGCAACGAGATAACTTTTTTCGCCCTCACACAGTTTCGCCGTTTGGCCGCCGGCGACACTCTCAGCTGCGGGCACGGTGGTCGCGGAATAATGCAGCCTTTCGGATGCCCGTCGAACGAACACTATCTGATTCCTCGCGCCGCGCGTTCAGCCTCGCCGTGTCCTCACCTAAAGAGTGTATCTTACACCGTGGTTCAAACCACACCTATAAAGAACCTTGCACAGGTTTACTGTGGTCAACGTTTTACGAGAAAACTATCACTTTGATTAAAGGCATGAAGTAGTCGGTCAAATGACAAAGCTTAGGATATCATCAAAAGTGAACATATAAAAAATGAAAGTCGTTTACAATTTTCTTTAACGCCGAATTAGAGCGCAGCTCTTGAGGAGGAGATGGGGAGAGTACGGTGGGGAGGGTATGTCCCTCCTCGCTCTCCGTACCCTCCCCTCTTCCTCTCCTGCTCTTCTCCCATTTAGCAGGAAATGTTCGCTAAATTTCCCGCTAAATTATGCGAAAATTTCTCCGTTAAATTTAGCGAAAAAATTACTAACATTTTTCCGCTAAATTTGGCGGGAAATTTAGCCAAAATGAAGTCACATTGTTTTATGTGAATAGAGGAACGATGTTCACGGTGTAAAATATAGAAAATTGCGTTTACTTAAGTAGAAGTTTGGGCTACTTGGTATTTCATGATTAAAGATTAAAACAGCGCAAGGACACGGACAAGTACAAGAAGGTAGACGAACAAGGCGTACATATCTGCTAAGCATTTACATAGCAGATATGTACAACGCTAACCGCTGCCTCGACCGTCTAGATGCCTCTGTCCTCGCGCCTCCCTTTTCGGCCTTCCTCGTCTTCAGTCCTTCGTTTCGCGCACATTCCTCCTCTTCGTCTGCAATATTCCACACACTCCGGGGCCCGAGGTGGGAATTTCAAGGGGGTACAAACGCTGCACAGGCCCGACAATTTCAGTCCCTTTTGGTAGCTTACCTTACATGCCCGTACTACACCATCTTTGCCTTGAATGTGTCCCATAATGACCCCAGTCTTCCAGAACAGTTTTTTCACACTATCATCATGAATTATTACTACATCAACTATTTTGAGGTAATGAATGCGCTGCACTTTTCGGGAGTGAAAACTGAGGAGCACAAGGTATTCATGCGGCCATCGTTTCCACATGTGCTCCATAACACGCTGTCGGTGAATCCAAAGATTGAGGATTTCTAGCTGAGCCTTTGACTTTTCTGAAGCCTCTGTAGGAGATAGAATACGACATCCTAACAAAAAATAAGACGAAGTCAATACGTCTGGCTCATTGGAACTGAGTAAATGAAAGTGATCGGTCTGGAATTCACAACCACTTCGGTTTCAGACTGCAAGGTGCCCAGCTTGTTGCAGATCGAAAGACCCCTTCCCCAATAATTTGCGAAGGCGCGTCTCACAATTCCAATGAGCCTTTTCCAGAAACCGTCCCACCACGGCGCTCTTTCTGCTATAAATCTCCACGTTACATGATGACTAGCATAGTAGTTTTTCACTTCATCTTCTCTCAGCAACTGGTGCATTGCAGCTAGTTCTCTTGACGCTCTTTTAAAAGTTGCAGCGTTATCCGAGTACACAACTCGCGGGGCCTGGCGCAGAATCTTCTAAAAGCCGTAAGGAAAGAGTCTGCCGTAAAGTATACAACAAGCTCAAGATGAATAGCTCTAACGACAGCACAAGTGAATAACACAAAGTACGCTTTCACTACGCTACAGATTTTCACGAAAATGAATCCGGCAAAGTCTACTTCCCGTAACTTCGAAAGGACGAGAGCTTAGGACTCGGTCACTTGGAAGGGGAGTCATCGGCGCATTTGCCGCTTTAAGGCGGAACCGGGCACAAAGTAGACAGTTTCCAGTAACCCGTTTAACATCCTGTTGTGCACGTGTGACCCAAAACCTAGCGCGCAGTTGAGTTAAGATGTCACCGACCCCTCCGTGGAACACCGCTCTGTGAGCATGTAGAACAATCAGTCTTGTCACAGAGTGTTCACCTGGAAGCAGTACGGGGCTTTTCTCGTTGTAGGACGCCGCCGCGTTTTGTAGGCGACTCCTAATTCGGACGAGTCCGTCGTCAATAAAAGAATAGAGGTCACGTATTGGCGAAGTATTTTCCAGGTTTTCTCCTTTCATTAGTTGAGGCATTTCATTTACAAATGCTTCTCACTCTACTTGACGTAACCAGGCGTTTTTGGCTGCTCGAAGTTCCTGGACCGTAAGTGTACCTTCACGACGAGTCGTCGGTGAATGGCAGTTGTCTGTGAAACGCTTTATCCAAGCTGTCACTCTTGCCATCTCGTTCCAAGTGCTGTACTTGTCAAGGCTGAAAATCGGCTCATTTGCCACGCTCATGCACGTGAACTGGAACATCACGTTTTAATTATAGTATCGCATCATTATCCAGGTCTGTAGACTCAACGGCAGCAGTTATCCCAGGCTTGGATTCCAGTGCTCTTGTTAGTCATTCAGGTCCTCTCCGCCAGAGGTCGTTAGTTAAAAGTTCTTTTGCAGAGAGTCCTCTAGTCAAGAAATCCGCTGGATTCTCATTTCCAGAGCAATGGTTCCAGTGGGATGGTTAAATGTGTTAATGGGTTAAAAGTTCTTTTGCAGAGAGTCCTCTAGTCAAGAGATCCGCTGGATCCTCATTTCCAGGGCAATGGTTCCTGTATTTTTGTCACTCTGTTAGAAACGAACTGTTTCCACTTTGCTGCAGAACCTCGAATCCAACTACAGTTGAGTCGGTCCACAAGTAGTAAATCATGTTTCATTGGTTGTTTGCCAGCGTCTCTTTAAGGAACTTCATTACACGAGCGGCCAGAACTGCCGCAACTAGTTCCAAGCGAGGAAGGCTGACATGTTTGATAGGAGCTACCCTACACTTTGAGAACAAGTGTTGGACGCTCGTATTTCCGGTTGTATCCTCGATCCTGAGGTAGGCCACTGTGCCATAGGCACCCGAACTGGCGTCTGCAAACACGTGAAGTTGGTGGAGTGCAGAGCTATCTAAAAAGCTCTTCAACCCACATCTGGAAATCAAAAATGTCTGTAACGCCTAGAATTCTTCACACCATTCGTCCCATTCTTTTGTAATGCATGCTTCAGGTGTGTCTTCTTCAAAGTCGGTGCCGTGTTCCCAAATTCTCTGGAAAAAAATTTTAATCCTGATGAGAAGCGAAGACAACCACCCCAAAGGGTCAAACAGTCGCGCTGTCGTCTGAAGAACAAAACGCTTAGCGTTGTCTTGGCCTTAGAGGAACTGCAGCACTGTTTCGACATTAAGGTGAAATTCGTCGGTGTCGGTGTTCCACAAAAAACCAAGGACCTTTCTAGCTGCCGAAGTCGAAGACGTTGTAACTCCCTTTCCAATGTTTC
The DNA here is from genome assembly GCA_013358835.2 of Ixodes persulcatus. Classification (NCBI taxonomy): domain Eukaryota; kingdom Metazoa; phylum Arthropoda; class Arachnida; order Ixodida; family Ixodidae; genus Ixodes; species Ixodes persulcatus. The sequence goes on along the minus strand of JABSTQ010002139.1, from coordinate 19,424 downwards.
GTTGAAGTTCCTTGTCGTTTGTGGTCCATTTCTGAAGCGTCATGCCAGCTTCCTCAAGGATAACTTTAGCTACGTTTTCTGTAGCCACGAAATGCCTCGTTTGAAGTCAAAACTCTCGTGACAAGATCGTTCACATAAAAGTTCTCGCAGAGCAGCCTCGTTGCGTTTTGAAAAGCTACTTCAATACGCTTGAAATGGTGTTGTAATGTGGCAGTCAGTAGAAATGGACTTGCCGTCATTCCGAAAGGTACGCGACTCATTCGATACTCGCCCACTTTAGGCAGGGGATGGCCTATCTTTGGCATGTGCTCAAACCACAGGTATCGTAGAGCGTCTGTCGTTTTCTTTAATAGATATCTGAATTAAGTATTTTCAATATCTGCCGTGAGCTCTATCTTGTGCAGCCTGATGTTCACGAGCGTCTTCACCATGTCATTGGTCAGATTCGGCCCTTTCTCCAGATGATGATTAAGTGAAGCTAACCCAAGTGCATGGGATGAGGCGTCAAAGACGACTCGCAGTCTTGTCGTTCTGGATGATTCTCTTACCACAGCCTTATGAGGAATGTAGTAACACTTGTCAGGTATTCTTTGGCCGCGAGTTCATTTTTCTGCATGTCCACCAACTTTGTATTGCCGGACAGCAGCGTCATACTGCTGGATCATCTCTGTATCTGTGATGAGCCGTCGAACCAAACTGTGTAGCCGCTTGACTGCAACCGCATGGTTGTTTGACAGATCCACGTTAAGGTTCTTCCAAGGAAGAGCTACTTCATACCTTCCGTATTTAAAATAAATTTCCTTGCTGAATTGTTGGAGAACTTCGTTGTCGTGGCTGAAGTTCGTTGAAGCGTCGAATATTCCAATGCTTTCGAGCTCTCAGAATTGCTGGAGCGTGTCGGAAACTTCCGATTTGACGCTGTTTGTTTGGAGAACACAGATATGTGTTCCAGCGTCTGTGAAAACGCCGCCGCCAGATGTCACGGGTTCGTGGAAGGTCCAACCGAACTTCGTGTTTATAGCCGCCAGGCACTTGTCCTCGTCATGCAAACAGACTTCGTTCAGGAGGAACTTCCATATCTGGTCCGCTCCCACAAGTAAGCTGATGCCAGCTTCTCCCTTGAGTCCAGGATATAGCAGGAAGTCAGCGATATGCCGTCCTTCCTTGGTCAGCTTATGGACAAAAAGTGTGCAGTGGGAGCTTCAATTAACTCTTCGCAGATAAATGAAACTTCAATTGCTTCGATTTCGTGTTGAAAATGGCTGAACTGGCTCATCAGGGCTACTTGTACTAAGTTGTATTTCCTTCTTGGTGCTCCGTTAGATCCTCCAAAAGCTTTGATTGACAAGTCAACCGTTTTTACGGTGCGTAATCCCAATTTCCTCGACACGTCTTCTCTTATGAAAGTTCTCTGGCTCCCGTTGTCGAAGACTCCTCTGATGTAGCACAACTGTCTTCCGTTCAACAACCATACTCGAAATGTCTCTAATAGCACCTGCTTATCCACTGAGCTCGTGGATGCATCCTTGGTTGCCGCGTGCCTGATGGCACTCTCTCTTTCGCGTGAACTTTTCTTCTCTTTGTACATCGGATCGCAAACAACAGTAGCGTGGCTGCCCCTGCATTTTGAGCTGTGTACGTTACGGCGGCAGTCTCTCGCCCGATGTCCAATAGCAGTATATTTAAAGCATCTCCCTGCCTTTGCTAGCCGACTTTTCTTCTCCTGCAGATTGATTTCAGAAGAACAGTTCTTGGTGGTGTGCGTTGGCGAAAGGAAAACAAAAAAGTCACTTTGCTGCTTTTGCGCGTCACTATGAAGTACTGCCACTGAAGGTATATGGCTGCTGTGTGAGCTTAGTGTGTCGTCAGGCAGACTTGGTTTGGTGAGTGCGACGAGCCCAGTTTTCTCACTGGCTTTCACTTCTATACGCGGATAGCAGAAGAGTTGTTCAAGCTCTGCTTCTGACGAATGATTTTCTCTTGTGTTCTTTTGGAAACCTTGTCGTTTATAATAGTCGACAACGATGTCACTTGGGATTGCTTTGGTGAGAACCTCTAGTAACATTGCTGCGCACGACAGCTCCGGCAGACCCAGCGCTTTTAGGCCTCTCACGTTAATCTGTACGCTGTCCAGGAATTCACTTAGTTCAGTCACGTCACCAGATGACTTTACTGGCTTCGCCGTTCTGAGGTTGGCAAGGTACGTTTGCTGGATAATTTTTACGCTTCCAAATCGGTTTGTCCAAATTTCGATTGCGACGCAGTAGGACGCCTCGCTCACCTGGATTCCTGCAATGACTTTCGCTGCGGGCCCACTCAGCGGAGTGTTCAGGTAGTGGTACCGATCAATTTTGGTCAAGTGGTTGTTTTCGTGAACAGTATGGCAAAACATATCCCAAAAGGGCTGCCATTGGGAAACTGTTCCGTCAAAACGAGGAAGCTCCAGTTTAGGAAGTCTGGCACCTACCCGCTCTGGACCTCCTTGATCGCCGTGATCATTCGGTCGTGCTCTCGGAGCAAGTGGGAAGTCTTCGTTTTGTTGATAGATTCCTCGGGCCGGTGGGCCTGGAGCTGGGAGCGATTCAATGTGATGGCGGAGCCGCGCCAAGCTTGCAGCTGCGTTGTCCTCGTATTCGCTTCTGGAGCCTGTTCGTCCTTGAGGAAGGCCTCTAGTTCCTCGTTGAGCTTCTGCAGGCCTTCATTGCAAGTCTCCAGTCTATCGTGCAAAACCCGCAGGGCAGAAAGACTGAGCTGGTTAGAGTAGATGACTTGTCTTGCTTCGGTTTGTAGGTGAGTATGCAGAGCCCGCTGGGTGGTTCGCTTGCTTTTCACGCGTTCCATGTCGTTAATGCGGACGATCTTTCCTTTCGGTTGGGTCAGTAAGGTAGCGGAGTCCCGGGTTTCTGCACCAATGTTTTACATAGATAGAGGAACGATGTCCACGGTGTAAAATATGTGAAATCGCGTTTACCTAGCAGATATGTACAACACTAACCGCTGCCTCGATCGTCTCAATGTCCTCCGTCGTCGCGCCTCTCTTTCCGGCCTTAAAGGGGCCCTGCAAGGGCTTTTTTACTGGTTTTTAATTCGCACCGAACCTTAGCGCACGGCACATAGTAACTTAATGAAACTTTTCTTTTCGCAAATTTCGCATTATTTTAGAAGTTATAGGCAAACTAAAATTACAAAAAAACAAACAAAAAATAACCTCCTTCATGACGTCCTTGGTTGCTTGAGTCGCCGTGAACTAGATGAGGGGTAGTGAGCTCAGGGAGCGCTCACGGCTGCCGCACTCCGTGTCGACTGCTCGAGAGGCCGCCACTAAAGCATGTCCTGGATAGGCTTTATGAAGCGGGCAGCCAGGGCGGCTCGCATTGCATTTGCTGCGCAATTAAACAATAATTCGGGATGACACTTCATTGGCCACAAACGACAACAAATACGGGGTAAAGGTCAGTTCAGAACGGGAGCCACGTCGCGCTGCCATACCGCCAAACCTGCTCGCCGAAGCAGCCGAAGGCCTTCGGAACGCTCGGAACCGGTTGGATCCTCGACCGCAGCGCCCCCGCGTACATCCGAAACCTTTTATCGCTCGCCGCTCTTGGTGCCTGATCCCACTACCCCTTTCTAGTATCCGCCTTTTCCACCACTTCATGGCGGGTATGTTGACGCGCCATTTCTTGTTTCCGTACTTTATAAACTGCATTTGTTTCTTTTCTGATCTAGAATACTGAAGCAAAACTGCTTTCATAAATAACTGAAACGGTTAGCGCCACTTATATTTTGTATTTCGACTAAAAAGAAAGCTTTTAGCGGCACTGACCAGTAGTAAGGCTAGAACCAAAAACGTCATATATCGCGTGCTTTCGGCACCGCGGGTCGCCACCGTAGCTGGAGGAGGTTTCCGCGTCGTCCGGTTAAAATATGATGCACTGATATTTAGTTACTCTCTCCGTGCCCGCTGACTTGCCCGAACCCCAAGAGATGTGGAAATGGCAAAAAATGTAGACGAGTAAATATGATTGCAGGGCCCCTTTAAAGCCCCTCTATCCTGGGAAAAGTGGCGCCAATTATTGTTGTAGAAATGCTCGACGCACGTGCCGCACGCCACTTCTGGGAAATTTATGGCGTCTGAAATCTAGCTCAGTGCTGTGCTATGCCGCCATGATCTTCCCGAAGGCTGCACGTTGCACGTGCCTCGTGCATCAACGCACCCTGCGCTACTTTTGAAACATGAAGGGGCTACATCCGGCCTTCCTCGTCTTCAGTCCTTCGTCGCGCGCACATTCCTCCTCTTCGTCTACAATACTCAACAACGTGACGTGACGTGACATCATTTTGTGAAATTTGTCGTGTGACGTAGCACGTGACGTTATGTGTGACGTCATCTTAATAAATGTCCCATAATGCAACGCGCAGAATCGCCGACGCCGCTCAACCCGGAAACGGGCGCCTAAGAGCTGCGCTCTAAAATAAAACACGCGGGGATCCACAGGGAGCAATGGAGACGTCATTCTAATTATAATGCAATTAAATGCAAAGGTGCAAGCGTTCTGGACAAGAATGACAAAAATATTACCTGGAGAAGCGGAACAAGAAGGACAAACAGAAATCTCCAAACACAGCTAGGTGACTGGTGCGCGACCGAAAAAATCCGCGTGGTCCGGCTATCGAACCCTGGACCTCTCCATTACAAATGGAGAGCGAGCTCTACCAACTGAGCTAACCAGGGGTTGGACGTCAGTAGAGCAAACGGGTTTTATCGGCTGCCACCTGTCTTACACCACCAGTCTTACACCTTATTTTCGTCATTCTTGTCCAGCTCGCTTGCACCTTTGCATTGAATTGCATTATAATCATAACCTTAAATTGCAAGCTTCACCCTTGTTGGTGAAAGACTGGTTAGCTCAGTTGGTGGCAGAAATGCTGCGGCCTCTGGCATGGGACATGGGCCACGAAGCCCGAAGTCTTTGAAGATATCTGTTTTATGTCAACGCCAACAGAGTATCTTGGTGTTCCACTGCAACATTATAAACGATCTAATGAATACTGGTCGACGGTTATTCAAGAGACGCGAGAGAAAGTGGGCAAATGGGGTGGGTGGGAGATGTCAATTTTTACGCGTGCCACTGTCTGCAACATTTTTTTTAATTGCAAAATTTTGGTATGTACTTCAAGTTTTGGCTTGCGCTTGAGTGAATGTACAAAAGTTACACCGTGTTTTTGCTGTATTCATTTGGCAGTCTGGGTGGAAAGAGTATGTCGGGATAATCTGTTTCGCTGCGTCAAGAAAGGCGGGCTGTCCCTATCACATTTATTTGTTAAGCAAGTTGTATCGCGGTTTTTGTTTTTTAGAGAGCAAACTAATCCTTTTCTTCGGGCTGTCATTCGGACTAGACTTGCGGAGGAAATTCCTTCGTTCGTTGTTTCCACGTGTTACACAAAGCAAAGGCGAATTGGTAGTTTTCTTCGCGAGGTGATTGACGCTTGTCGGTTTTTGACTGTACGGTTCTCTTTTGAATACTTGTCGGGTGTCACCCGAAAACACCTTACGCGAGACATTATAGATGCTGTCTTCCCTGTACCTGTCTACCGTTCTGTGTTTCATGCTGGCCCAGGGCAGGACGTGTTATCTAGAGTTAAGAAAATGTCAATCCCACCTTCTGTTAAAACCTTCTTCTTTAAGTTACATACAAACACTCTCCCGGTACAATTTTGGCTCCATGAGAAAAAAACTGTTTGTCCCTTGGGGCGTTGACTGTCTGCTGTTCAAAATGCCCGAAACTACGGAACATGTATTTTTAGACTGTTGGGACGCCTTTCTTTTTTGGGACGTTCTCCAGAGAACTATTAAAAAAGATTTTTCTTTAACACCGCATGGTATCAGGTTCCTTCCTGTTCACAAAGACTGCGAATTTCCGGTTGACCTTTTTATGCTTCTGGGCCTGCATGCAATATGGTGCAGTAGAATGGCTGTAAGGCATGCTGATGTGGACGCGCGGCCCGTTCGACTGTATTTTACGGAATCTGTTCGCCGCCTGAAATCTGTCTACGCCACGTTAGAGTGTCCGCCCGACTGGGTGCCAATATTGGACGCGCTAGAGAACTTGAAATAATTTTAACATTCATGCTCGAGCCCTATGTGTTGTGCACGTGTTTGTATCATTGTAATTATCATTGATTGTTAAGTTTGTTTTCATTGTCAAAAACGGCAAAAAAAAACAAAAAAAGCTGATTAGCTCAGTTGGTAGAGCGCTCCACTTGTAATGGAGAGGTCCCGGGTTCGATACCCGGACCAGGCGGATTTTTTCGGTCACGCACCAGTCACCTAGCTGTGTTTGGAGATTTGTGTTTGTCCTTTGTCATTCTTGTTCCCTTTCTCCAGGGATTATTTTCGTCACGTCATTATAATTTCCCTTGGGCACATCGCGTTTTTTTTCGTCTATGTAATCGAATAAGGCTAATTCTCATCATTCGCCCCGATCCTTTTGTTGTTCGCGGTGACGTAGCGTTTTTAAGCTCTCAATAACTTCTTTATTTCTGCGGACTGAATTCAAAATATCTATCCCTAGAACTAATACGACGTACATTATTGTCTCGAGTATGAAAGTAAAATGTTTAGGATATAGGTTCAGTTTTTCAGATAGTCAGTATGAACTTTTAGGCTACTTGAAGGTCACCTAATTTGCGTATAAAAGGTTCGTGAATTAACGAGAGATGAACACTTTTGATTCGTGCCCGACCACTGAACTAATTCTTTCGAAAAACCTATGCTCAAGGAAATGCCGGCGCATGTACTTCTCCGCAGAGCACGCAGTGAGCCAATCAGATGCCTTTTCCAGGAAAAGTATCCTTCGTCACTCGCATTACTCGCTTCGTAAGTCACAGCGATTGATCGTCGACGGGTGTTGCGGGAAAGCACACGCAAAGCGATTTGTTAGACCACATTTTTCGCACCTCCTGAAAACATCAAGTGCATTGTTCAAAAGCCACCGCTGCAGCTTCTTTAAGAATATGTTAGAGAAGCGATAAAGCCATTTTCGTACTTTCATGTTGAACCTACCCGATGACACTAGCACTTTTTTTCCGAGCAGCTGCCTAGCCTAACGCACGTTGATAAGGACGTTTTTGTTTTACGTGCCACGTGTCACGTGCCACGAGCGTGTGCCCCGCCGCCATTTTCTTCCAAGGGCCGCTCGATACACGGACCTTGTGCACTGTTGCATTTGATGCTACTTGCATGGCAAACGCAAACGCATCTAATGGCTATAGCCCATACTCTTTTTACCCACCATGCATGCCGCTTTGATAAATTTTTTACGGATTATAACTTTTTATTTATGTATTCCACGGTCATAAAGTTAATGATAATTACAATAAACGTTTTTTAACGATACTTTAATGTCTGGATCTCTTTTTGGGGAAGTGCTCGCGAGACCGAGAGGAAGGCGGGGGAGAGTTGGAGTGGGGGCTCTAGCCGCACTTTAACACGCAAAGAGCCGGAGCTTGGCCACCCCTGGGCTAATCCATGACTTCAACCTCCGACATCTTCTGCAAAACTCGGCAGGCATTTTAGGCGTAAGGACTAGGACCCGAAGAAATAAATCCCGCCATAGACGTAGATTGTAATTGCGAGACGAAGGAAACGCAATCGATTGCGCCAATTTTGAAACGCGCTTATAATCAGTGTTGTACACGTTTATCCAAAAGAAAAAAAACGCTGGTTTCTCGTTTCTTCTTAATCTCGAAAGTAGTACCCGTTACAAGTTCCAGTGGTTCAAAAGGAGCGCGTTCCCGTTACTTTTAAATATTTAACGGGCTTTATATTGAGGTTTCATTTCCATAATTTTATAAAACGTTGAGCTCTATAGTTGGTAAATAATATACCGCAAGCAAGTGAACATGTCCACATCAAACAACGCGTCGTGCCGCCACAATCACATTTGTTGCAATTCTTTATTTTCGACTGTCTTTGGCTACTGTCACAACCCATAGAGCCAGTGGCTGATATGAACGCTAATAAGAAACCTAAATACCCGCTAAAGTTGGGTAAAATTGCAACACGTAACGCCGTTCCTCCTGCCGTTTTCTCGAAACCCTAACGAGTTCCCGTTCCAGTAACACCGTCGCAAAATGGGACTGCGCCGTTCCTCTGTTCTTTTCTAAAAGAAACTCGTTCCAGAAATGTCGTTCTTTGGTGTGCCGTTCCGCACATCACTGCTTATAGCGTCCAAGATTGACCACGACGTACGAATGTATACTCCTGGGTACCTTTTTGTCTGAAGATACCAACGCAATCGGCAATCGGTTAAGCTCTCCTTGTCTTGTCGAAGTAAAAACGAAACCGAGCACAAAATTACATAAACATGCTAGCTTCTAGTATGTACAGGCTTGTCTAATTTTGTTTTTTGAAATATCGCAAAAATTATAAATGTAAAGAGCACTTACTTTATATTTGATAGTGTCTGGGCTCTCGTAGAAGACGCAAGCATGGTAGTGTGGGCCGATTCCAAAATTTACTTGCTGATCGGGTAAACGACGACCAGTGAAGTTCTTGTTGCCCTCACAAATCTGAATTGAAAGTAAAATAATAACATTATTTTTGCGGCGGAAATATTTCTTTTAGTCTAGAAGGCAATATCACTTTCGGATTTTATTGTTGCTGTGAAACCTGCTAATGAAGTCAGTCATTAGACGATAACAGGCCACCGCATTTCGCAAATATTCGTATTAAGTACAACGTCGAATATATTTTTATTCGATTAGGAACTGCATGCTCAGGTACTTCGAGAAAACCGCTGCGTGCACAGCGCCAGCGTATCTTCGAAAAGTCGCATACACGTGGCATGTTCAATACGCAGATGCTAGTTGTCGACCTAAGACAGGCTTGCCGAGTCAAGTCAAACAAAGCTTGTATCAAAATTCAGTTCTGTATTACGCAGAACTCAAATAAACGGTGCATGGATTAATTTTCGTCTTATTGTTCGTAGTGTCGGGTACGAATGAAAACCGAACGACAGGGCGCGTGATCTTCGATTCACGCTGCGTTGCCTGGAGGCAGCAAGGAGCCTCGATAACTGCGGAGTAGAGAGGGGCTCAGAGGGTGAGCGTCTACTTCAATGTGCCCACCAAATATCTCACTAGGGGGATACATTTGAGTCCACTCATTGCCGTTAGACAGGGCGCCTTCAGCTTATTGACTTAAGCAGCACAAATAAGGTAAGGAAGGAAGAGACAACAGGAAGGAAAGAGCGCTGACTCACAACTGAGGTTCTAATGAAGAGGTTGTAAAAGAAAAGAAAAATGTCGAGTGCGGTAATATTAATAAATTAATGAAGGGAGAGGAAGTAAGTTACAAACGTTAACCTCTCTCTAAGAGCCAATTTAAAGGAATGATAATTAATAGTGTGGTCCAAGCCACCATGCTCGATCTAAAATGGACCGTAAAAATCGACGCCTGCACGTAGCAATCTAAACTTTTCGCCAAAGGTGTATTTCACATGTCGGTTTTTTCTTGTAAAATTGCAAAGCGTAGTTCCCTTTTTGTAAAAAATAAGGCCAAGAAACTTGCCAGGGTCTACGGTGGGCAGTGACGCAGACGACAGGGGTTCAGTAGCGGGGTGTGTTTGGCGTTCGCATTGATAGATGGCTTCGGGAGCAGCGCCCAAAGGTGCAGCCGACCAGCGAAAGATAGCAGACGACACGCAGACAGACGAAATCCCTTCGCAGTAAAAGCGCCACCGTGATGCAGACGCGTTCTTTACTTTAAGTTTTGCTTTTATTGTCCGCATTTATTTTTTAACTGAAGATACATTTCAAAACATTATGTTGATTTTAATAAACCACGGTGCTCGCGAGCCGTCGCTATGAGGAGGTAGCGCCATCTATCAATACAAACGCCAAACACACCCCACAACTGAACCCCTGTCGTCTGCGTCGCTGCCCGCCGTAGACCCCGGCAAGTTTCTTGGCCTTATTTTTTACAGAAAAAGAACTACGCTTTGTAATTTTACAAGAAGAAACCGACCTGTGAAATACACCTTTGACGAAAAGTTTAGATTGCTACGTGCAGGCGTCGATTTTTACGGTTCATTTTAGATCGAGCCTGGTGACTTGGGCCATCCTATACATTATTAACCCTTCGCCTACCGCAAACATTTTGAAAAAAAAAACGATATGAAAATATGAATTTTTTATGTGGCCTACAAATTTAATATGCAATACAAGGGTCAAAAACCAATGCCAAAATATTTATTATATGAGAAATCTTAACCCACTACAAAAGAAAAAAGGACTAAATTTCCGCTTCACTGCATTACCGCAGACAGTTCACATCACATTGCACGCAAAGGGAACGCAAAACGTGGAGGGGCTGGTGGGGGATTTTCCACATTGATTCTTGTCCATGCCGACACGCCGACACTATGTCCTCATCGAAATTTGAGTCGTCTGAGCTCAAATCCAATAACTCAGTTGCATTGCTCTCGCTGTCCGATGAAAGATTCATTTCCTCGTCTTCTGAATCTGAAGAGACGTCACAATACCTTCGTTTTCGCCCCCCTTTCGAGGCAAGATCGTCACTACGAACGTAGCGACCAGAAGTTGACGTCGCCATTTTTAAATCCCCTGTTGCCTGCGTTGGAACAATTTTCTGGCAAATTCAGAAGTTTACCCGGTTTTTATTTTCCGTGAAGCGCCATCTATCCAGGGCAAAGCTCACTAGAAACACGTGGACGAGCCCAGCTCGTCTTCGGGGGGAGCGGTACAAACAGTGAGGACAAACTCAGGACGTCCATGGTATGGAAAGGGTTAACCAAACCAAGGAAATATATCTATGTACAATTATTCACATGGGAACTAGAAAGTTGACGGAGAGCCAAATGGCACTGGCTATCACAGGCAGGAAAAACGACCGACAAAGTGTACGGTGACCAAAACGGTACTGGCTTGCACAAGAAAGAAAAATGAAGAAAGAAAACAAAAAATTAGGGAGTAAAATTTAAAACAATTCGAGCTTTTTCGCCTTGAGAGCAATTGAAGCGCACTTATACAGGCTAGACCCTTATTCGCGATCTTGCACGCCTCGTACACCTCTCTAGTCTTTTGTTCCTTGAAATGTTTAAGCAGCTTTGTCTCGGAAAACATTGGTGTGCACCCGCAATCTCTCACGAGCACAGCAAGATGGCCCCTTGGTGTTGACTTAAGAGAATGTTCCCTGAGTCTCAGATTGATGCACCTCCCAGATTGTTCCAGATACACCTCGGAATTGTCTCGGAATTTTCTTCGAAGATTTCTGGTTTTAAACATTTCTTTTTTTTAAACTGTCTCTCTGATACACATCGTGGTGCAATTTTATACATGTATTTTAGTATCGTTAAACCGGCTGTCTCGGAAACTTGTTTTCGAGTATTTGTAATCTCAAGCACATTTGTCTTTCGAACATGTGTTTCTGATAGGCATTGCATCGCGCAACAAACAAGTCCGGGCTTTGAGAGAGCGTACATTCCCCACACGAAAATCAGCCAAACGCACAGGAAAAATACAACTGAGCCTTCACCAAAAAGGTAAAGGAAATGCTGAAGTTCGAGCATTAAAACAGATAAATAAAAACAAACTGCAGCGCCTGTTGAGTGCGTCGGCATACTTCTCTAAGCTACAAAGGAACACACTGAAGACTGGATATTCGTACATCCCTTTAGTTCGGCGTACAGTGCACTGTCGTTGAAGTGACTGTACCAGGTTTCACTAGCGGCTTGATAGCCGAGTTGTACAAGTTATTAAAATGGCTAATGTAAATGTAACTGACTGCAAAAAAAAAAAAGAATCGTGTTTTTTTTGACACTATTTTAAAACCTCAGTGTTTTTTTCTGTATTTTTTAATACGTACTTCAGCTGTTTGATATATTTTATATCCCGCCGTCATCAAGTTTCTCGTAGAAGTTGGGGCCGTCAGTTCGATGTCAAGGCACTGCACGCCGAACTGACATTTTAGGGTGTATTATATGTGAAAGGAGTGTAATGGCTATAAATATTTTTAGAGTGAAGAAAACAAATCCAAATCACGTTTATCCTAGTTGAAATTAATTTGCGAGCGTGGCAACGACGACTTAAGAGTGACATTGAGCGGGTAAAACAATAAACAAAAACCTCTGGTACGCTTGTTTGGAGCGCAAAACGAAATCCGTTAATACTTTGACGATCGTGGCTGCACATGTACGCGATGGTTACACATTTGAAAGTGTGCGCCTAAATGCGAAACTGTGCGCACCCTGAGAGGTGCTGCTATGTTTTATTTGATGAAGTATAAACGCTATATTCGTACATTGTTTCGCATTGCTGGGCTATTTATAGCTTTAATCTCAAACGCTCGGCGTACGCAATGTTCATTTCGCATATCGATGGCTCTGGCGGTGGTGCCAATGGCTTTGCTGATTCAGACTTCGAAAGCTTTTCGGAATAAAATTTAGAGGATGAGAACACATCATCCAACAGAGAAGTTCTGCAAAATACCACTGGTTAGGAATCTGAAGCCGCTGGAATTTAGCGGTAGCGAAAGCGCCACAATAAAACCAAATCCAAGAAAGGTAAAAACTTTTCCCCTTCTATTTTTTCGTTTTATTCTTCTAAACTTAAACAGCTCGCAAGCAATATATGTGCTCCATTTGGATAGTTAAGAAAAAACAAAAAAACGTCACCAAGCAAACAATGGGAAACATCTGTTAGAAAAAAAGTAGCATTCTAGACCGTCAAAGGGTTCAGAAGTGACGATGCATCAATTATGGCATTCTCCACCATAAACAAAAATATATCTCGTCTGTCTCCTCTTGCGTAAAGGAACAAGACGAAGCAAATTGAGCAGGGTTTCATAGTCAGAACAACAGGGCCTCCTAATCCATCTAATGCAATACGGACCCGACGTCCCTGCAATTTCTCCAAGATAAAGCACCGTGTCACTCCGACAAAATTCCACGTAACTGAACACAACTGCTTTGCTAAAACAAGGCCTAAAATATTTGAGTATTGACATATTAGCTGTCCCTGACTTGTCTTCAAGTATATATATTTAGAATACTTTATTATTTAAAAAAGAAATTCTGACACGCATCTTAAAACAGTTTTCTACATGTAACTTAGGATTCCTATACAATCTTTTATGATGCATGTCCAGTGTTTGCAATTTTTAATGCTTCTCTTTTAATGCATTTATGCTACACATCGCGATACACTTTCGTACATGCATTTTAGTATTGGTATATTACTTGTTCTTACTTGTCTCGGTGTATTCGTATTTGCAAATATTCTTAAGATGTACTTCTGATTCCTATCGTGATACATTCCTATGCGCATGCTCCAGTATCAGTATATTAGCTGTCTGACTTGTCACCGAGTATTTGGATATTTATTACTTCGTTATTTTTAAGTGCATTTTTGATGGGCATCGTGATGAACTTGTATACATGCATTTCAGTATCGGTAGCTGCCTGTGGCTCGTATTCGCGAAGCTGTATTTGCACATACTTCATTTTTTTTTATAATGTACTTCTCTGACTCATATCGTGATTCAGTTTTGGGCCTGTATTTCAGTACAAATATATTCGCTGTCTTATTTGCCTTTGAGTATCTGTGTTTTAGGACTTTCGTTTTCAAATACCTTTCTGATACACATCGTGATGCACTTTTAAACATGTATTTTAGTAGCAGTATATTAGCTGCCTGTGACTTGTATTCGAGTGGTTGATTTGCAAACACTTATTTAATTTTTACACGTACTTCTGATTCATTTCGCGATCCATTTGTAGGCGTGCAGTTCAGTATCAGTATATTGTCGCGAATGACGATTGATGTGGCGACGAAACCATGGAGCAAACAAAACGTTCATTGGGGTGAACCTGTGCTATAAAAAATAATGTTGCGCGGGCGATAATAGGCGTCGATGGCGGCGTAATGGCAGGACCGAGAGCAGGCGAAAGACTCCCTTGGCATGGCGCCGCGCAGTTTCTCTTAAGGCTTCTCTGGGAACTTAGAATATTCTGCCTTGATATTGCTCAAACTATACACTTCTAACATGAACAGGCTAGACGGTTAATCAACCTTCTCTAATCCTCTACTTACATAAAGAAAGGTAAAAGGACATGGAGTGCCAGGAATCGAACCAGAGCCACCTGGGTGTCAACCCAGCACGCTGCCGGCTCGGCTACATAATCGTTTTTTTTTATTGAAGGCTTGGTTACCTATTCGCACGACATTATTCCCTCCTTTAAAAAGCGCATCGCCCCGACGCAACACAAGACAACGAAGGCAAATTAAAAGAGCTTTAAACTAAAGAGTCATCTGGAGCACAAAAAGTCTACAGTCCTATCGAATGTCGAATGGCTTGAGTCAAACGACATGAACCACCTCGGCTCGTGGTGGGCGTCATGACGGTGCTTGCATTCCGTCGGGCATCACTTCGTAGCTGAGCCCCCCGAGGCGACCTAGTACCTTGTACGGTCCGAAAGACAGTTTCAGCAGTTTCTCGCTGAGGTCGCGGCAACGAATAAGCGTCCACATGAACACCCTGTCTCCGGCCTGGAAGTGGGCATCCCGACGACGCAGGTTGTAGCTGCCAGCGTCGACACGTTGCTGGTCTTGAATCCGGAGTTGGGTGAGCTGGCAGACTTCTTCGGCCCGTTGAGCAACCGCCTGGGCGTCGTCACTCCCATCGTCAGCAGGCACGTGGCGCAGTATCGCGTTGAGCATGGTCGTTACCTTCCGACCATGTACCAGCTGGAAAGGGGTAACTCCAGTGGTCTCCTGAGGAGCAGTGTTGTAGGCGAACGTGATGCAGTGCAACATGTCGTCAGACGTCTTGTGCTCAACTTCGACGTATATAGAGGTCATGTCGGCGATTGCTTTGTCAAGTCGCTCCGTCATCCCGTTGGTCTGCGGGTTGTATAGGTCGAGGTGCGACGATGGTTTGTGTGGCTGAGATGAAGAATGTTTTGCGTCAGCTGCGCCATGAACGACGACCCTCGATGTGAATTAGCACATTGGAAGTGCCGTACATCAGGACGATGGACTCAATGAGAAACTTGGCAATCTCAACCGAAATTCCCGATAGAAGAATCTTGGTCTCGGCCTACCGCGTTTGATAATCGGTGGCGACGATTATCCAGCGGTTCGCCAAACTTGATGGATGAAAGGAGCAAACCAATCCATTCCTATTTGCTGGAATAGCCCAGACGTGAAAGCGATTGGCTGCAGGAGACCTTCTGGCTTCGTCAGTGGTTTCTTCAATCGTTGTCACTCGAGAAACGACCGGGCGTTGAGGTAAACGGTGTTCGGAAGCTTAGGCCAGTAGTACCTCTCGCGGATCCTCGCTAGTGTCCAAGTGCAACCAAGGTGTCCCTCCGTTAGGTCATTGTGGCAGATTTGAAAGATCTCTTCTCGCAGACCGCTGGGAACCACCGAAAGTCATGCCGTGTTGTCACCAAAGTTCTTCTTGTAAGGCATGGTAAGGGACGGCAAAGCTCGCAAAAAGACTCGGGGCACCGCAGCATGCCGACCTTTCAGGTGCTCGATGAGTGCGCGCAGGCCTGAATCATCCCGCTGAAGTTCTGTCATGTTTTGAGCGTTCACTGCGCCAAAAAAAAAAAAAAAAAAACGTAGTTCTCGTCATTGTCGTTAGGGTGCCAGGACGCCAACTCGATGGGGGCCCTCAGAAGACAATCGGCGTCACTGTGCTTGCGACCAGACTTGCAGATCACAGTCATGCTGAATTCTTGAAGTCGCAAGCTCCACCGCGCAACACGCCCCGATGAATCCTTTAGGTTTGCGAGCCACCAGAGCTAGTATCGGTACATAACCTACGGAACGGACTCCCGTACAGATACGTCCCTAGTGAAAAAGCCAATTTGTATGAAAAATTTATTGTTTCCACTAAACACATATGAATCATACAAGATATATAAGAACATATAAGAACCATATAAAAACTATATAAGAACTGTATAAGATATATAAGAACATGTAAGAATCATATAAGAAACATAAACAAATATCTTACAAGTTTTTATATGGTTCTTATATATCTTATATAGTTCTTATATATCTTATATAGTTCTTATATATCTTATATAGTTCTTATATATTTTTATATGGTTCTTATATAGTTCTTATATATCTTGTATGGTTCATATATGTTTATTCGACACTGAAATTTCTCACACAAATGAGATTTTTCAAAAGGGTGGCGGAATTAGTTTATCGCCCAGACGACAGCAAGGCATTCCTTCTCGGTCGTTGAGAAATTGCTCTCTGTCTTGGAGAGCGTCCGACTGCAGTAGTCCATTATTACTCGTTTCGTGTCGTCCTGTAGTTCAACCAACACCGTGCCAAGCCCTGTATTACTTGCGTCCGTGTGAATTTCGGTCTCCGCAAATTGGTCGAAGTTGCCGAGAATCGGATGCGTCTGGAGTCTTTGTTTCTGCTCGTCGAAAGCCCGCTGCTGTTCGTCTGTTCACTCAAATTTTACGGCGTCCTTGGTAAGATATTTCAGTGGCGCGGACGGCTTGTCAAAATCTCGAACAAACCGCCTATGATAGGCACAAATCTGAGAAATCTTCTAACGGTCTTCTTGTCAAATGGTGTTAAGAATGTGGCCAAGGCACGTGTTTTCCTGGGATCAGGACGAATACATTCGCTGCTCGCAACGTGGCCCTGGAACGTCAGTTTCTCATAAGGAAATCGCCATTCTGTTGGCTTGAGGTTGAGTCTAGCTGTCTTGATAGATTGAGCTGGGCTCGGAGTCGTCTTAAGTGCTCGTTGAAGTCGCTTGCGAACACTATACAGCGTCGCCAAGGTAGGCGAGGCAGCTCCGCCATTTCAGCCCGGCGAGCATGTCGTCCATGAAACGCTTGAGGTCGTTGGTGCCGTGCATAGCCCGAAGGGTATGACTTCAAATTCGTACAGCCCATCTGGCGTGATAAAGGCAGTCTTCTCGAAATTTCTTACATCGACCTGAATCAGCCAGTATTCACTCTTCAGATCCGTCGACGAAAATTATCGGGAGTTGCGAGGTCGGTCCAACATGTCGTTGATGGGAAAAGGCGCATAGACATTCTTCTTGTCATAGCTAGGTTTCCGTGTTTTCAGAGTTATTTTTCCTCAAATTCGGAGGGTGTTTTTCGGAGTTTATTTTTTGTCGAAGATTCGGAGTTTATCGGAGTTTATATTTGTTTGATTCGCAACTCTCAGAAATTCAGAGTTTAATTTCGCAGTGTTTCCTATTAAAAATAAATAAATAAATGAATAATAACCGGATGTAAAGGTATGCCGGAAAAGAAAATAAAACGCGCTTATATCAAATAAAATTTCTTCAGTTGAATTTAGTGTTGGTGCCAGTCAACTTTCCGAGGGGTGGGGGGCCGGTCAGGATGGTGACGACCGATGATGATGTTCGCCCGATTGAAGTCCCCCGGGAAGTCAAATAAGAAAAAAAACTAAAAGTTGTTCGATCCCGCTGGACACATTACGACGTTGGTATTTTTATAATGGCCGGTGTGGCCACGTTTATTTTGAAACAAAACGACAAGTCAACGGTAATATACAAAACTTCCATAATTAAAACCCATACTTTAGTCCCCAGTCTCAAGAGCCAAATTTTCCTGATCTCAAAAGTCGACTCCCCGAGAATCCTCTCGGCAGCCCCTTTCTAGACTCGTAGGGGCCTCCTTTCCCTCCAGAGACGGACCAATCACTTCAAATTTCACCACTCCCACGTGGTACACTGTCTTTCAATGGTCGGCGAGCTGTCAGCCTGACGCTCCAACCGCCAAATCCAAATTCCTTCTAGAGTCGGTCTCTGCAATTTTCCTAGTCTAGCTGGCGCCAACAGCTAAATTATTATCTCGCGCAAAAAGCGAAAATTTTACACTAAGTGGCGAAATACACCGGACACAAGCACACCCGAGACACGATGTTCCGGCTCCACAAACTGAAACCCAATCCGTTTGTTAACGACCGGGGCCCGACTCGTCTTTGCCGAGCCCCGCGGCTGCTCGAAGCCGTGGGGACGGAAGGCGCCCAAAAATGCAGACACACACACATAGGCCGATAAAAACAAAAACGAAAAAACAATGCCGACGCAACTGTAGAAAGACAGACTTTTCTAAAACAAATCTTACTTATTTCAAACAAAATCCTTCGTTACTTAACACCTCCCCACCAAGAATGTTGCAAGTACACTTGCTGTTCGCGCAACATCTGTCCCCCTTTTCGAGACAGACGCGTAGCATACAAAAACAAAAACAACAACAAAGGAGCTATACCCCTCGCGAAAAGAACTGTTGGGCGACAGAGAAAACAAACAAACAAAAACAAACAAACAAAGCCCGGTGAGACCCAAACCCGCACGTTCCAGATTCCACCATGACCAGTATTTATACAAAAGCAGAAAAAAAATTAACTTTGGCTGCAGGCGAGCAAATCCGAAAACGCACGCAAAAAAAAAATTGCTTTACCTAATTTTTACTTGAATCTGTTCCTCCAGACCTGCGCGTTCCAAAGAGCTCGCAAACCCTGCCGCAGGTCCGCGAGCCAACGCTCTCTCTGGTCATGGTGAACTTCGGAAAAAACGGGAAAGGGACTCACCCACTGTTGTCTGGCGACATCCAATTAGCTGCTAATCCAGTCGCCGCCACCCACTTGCCGCAGTGTCCCCACTCGGCCTGGCGATCATGCCCGTTGTCTGGAAGCCTCGGTTCCTTCTCCGTTCACCGAGAAGAAGGAAAAAAAAAACGCACAATTCCTTGGCACCACACGAAGGTCAGCACTGCAGCGACGGTTTCGTCTCTCCTCTTGAGGCCTGCCCAAGATCTGTCGCCGCTCACTGGGGGTGCTTCGCCGGTCCGTAGGTGAAGCCGCAGGCTGTCCTGTTCTCCGACTTAGATGACGCCCAGGACCTCCTCTCAGCTGCCACCACTCCTTTTGGGTAACTATACCTCCCAGGGCTTCTCGCGTAGATATTGCCATGGTCCTCACTCCGGAAGGAGAAAGCCTTGTCCGCAGTCCAGCAGACGCAGCGACTCTTTTGGGGTAACTGTACCCCCCCCCCCCCCCCCCCCCGCGCTTCTCACGTAAATATTGCCGCGGTCCTTACTCCGGCAGGCGAGCCTTGTCCGCAGTCCAGCAGACGCCCATGATTTATTCGGGTACTGTACCCCCCCGGGCTTCTCACATAGATATTGCCACGGTCCTCACTCCGGCAGGAGCGAGCCTTGTCCGCAGTCCAGCAGACGCCATGATTTATCGGGTAACTGTACCCCCCCGGCTTCTCACATAGATATTGCCACGGTCCTCACTCCGGCAGGAGCGAGCCTTGTCCCGCAGTCCCCTGACGCCATGATTTATCGGGAACTGTCCCCCCGGGCTTGTCTCACATAGAT